>JAOXJP010132269.1:0-13568 GCA_025762735.1 Platanus orientalis | reverse complement strand
GTCGGGTCCCACCCGTGTCGTTGCCCCTTGGTCTGGGAGCTCCTTTCATCCCGAGTAGATTGTGACTCTCTTTTCCTTTTGTTAAATTAGGAATTAGTTCCATTCTCCCGCTCCAATCTGACACTGAGAGTATCCTCAGTGTTCATATGTTATTGTGCCTTCAACATTAGGTCAGCCATGCACGATCATGGATTTTTTATAATGAGAAGAGGAACTTTGAGGGTAGCCACGATTATTTTCTCCTCGGTGTCATCAACCTGTAACCTCTCCTTGTTGAACCGGGACACGTAGTCTTGGAGGGATTTGCCCTTATTTTGCTTGATGTTTAGCAGGTAGGTGGTGGGCTTTCAATGTCTCGAGTGGCCTATAAAATACCCGATGAACTGTCGGCTGAGCTCTGTGAAGTTTACCCTTTTATGGTGGTAGGGAAAGCTCAACACATGATCTCGTCGGGTGTCACCTAAAGATTCATGTGTGTTTTATAGGCTCTAGATGGTCGAGGGGGTCCTGAGTATCGTCAAACATCTCCATCTAGGGAGGTTTAAACTTATTGGGTAATGGTCAAGCCCTTATCTCAGGAGTAAACGGGTGATCCGTTCTTTGGATAAGTTTATCGACCATTGCTGGGGCTTTCCCTTTGATGGCCTCCTTCATGGTTACTTTTTCTTGCCTCACGTCTTCCATCTCTTCTTCCCAAGGATTAGAGGTGTAAACCTTTCCTTTTTGTCGAAAGATACGGTTTGATTCTCAAAATTGAGGTACGATAGCGCTTTCTTCTCCATCCTCCCATCCCTGGTCATCATCATGCTCCCACCGGGGTGGACAGAGGGCTGCCTCTATCTCACTAGATGAGGTCACTCCTTTGGCCCCTCAGCTCTTGCATTATTTCTTGGTTCTGATCCATGAACAACTGTATGCTTGCTACCAGGCCTTGAAAGTGTTGTTCAAGGGTGGCTACTCTAGGTTCCTCATGGCGGCCTCTGTTGGAGATGGTGATTTCTTGTCCATCCGCTTGGGCGCAAGAGTTGTGTTGAGCCACCATTAACCTAGTCTCTACCATGCAAACCTTTGGTCCTTAAGGATTTTTCCCACAGACGGCGCCAACTAATGGTGCCAGAACCACAAACGTCCTAACACTAGTCAGATGGTTGCACGACAAACCAAGATCTCTGGCGAGACGATCCCTACAAAACAAAGCCAACATGACAAAGAACTATGACATTGGTGGGGTGTTGGCCTCAAGTTCTCCGATGTTCAAGTCAGATAAGGATGGCTGTATTATACTTAGGCTATTGCTATGGTTTTTTTCTCATACTTGATGAGCTGATGGTTCCCCTTATTTATAGGCTTGAGTCGTGGCATATTAGGCAAGATTCTGCCCATATCTCCCCATGTTGATCACGGTGCCCCCTTGATCTTTCCATTTTTAGTCGGTTAATCATAGTGGCTTCCTTCGATTTTGTCTCTTCTCAATCTGTTAGGCTAGCTGTAGAGAATATTCATTTTGGTAACGGCTTCTGGATTGTTATTCTCTTAAAGTGTAGAAGGTGGGATCCCTACTTTCCATACCTAGTCGGGATCTTCTATGATTTTTAGGGCCAAACAACTGGTGATGGGGCAACTTCCTTTTCTAGGCTCTGGGATACTCAAGATCCAGGTCACACTCTGGGAGTTACCTTGGGGACTTCCTGCCGAGATACTCGGGATCTAGGTCACACCCCGGGAGTCATCCTGGGGATTTAGGGTCGTGGTTTTCTGGATTATATGATCTCAGTGTTTTTCCCTATCAACTTTTAACATGAAGCATAACCCATTGCCTAACTTAATGGATACCAATATATTAATTTGACTTAATGAATTTTTGTAAATGGATATTTCCATTTTCGTAGCCAATATAACTAAACCAATATGAATAAAAACTCATGTATATCCAATTTGATTAAATATTCGATTGTTTAAAAAATATCAAAGTATAAATGTCATGCCCCAAACTTGGACCTCTTCTTTAGATAGATCTTGGATTTGAAGTGTGACATTTTTACTTTTCAATCTCATCACATTTCCATTCTTTTTTAAATCTTTATTTCATTTGTAACTATTCTATGGTAGCTTTATTTCACTTTTATTCATTTGGTCATAACTCATTTCATTTTCTTTGATTGTTAAACATACGCAATGGAATAACATTCATTCATTCACTCATTCTCATTTTTCAATGTACAATGGAAAGTTTAAACATAATTACCAATCACATAAGCAACGAAAGTAATAAACTAATCACCATTCATTCAATACTATCAAATCTCTAATCATTTCTCATTCCTTATAAGGAGACACAAAATATAATAAATCATCATTTAAATAAACCTTTACATTCCATGAATCCAAACTCATAAAAATGTAATATTTCAATCCATAAGTCTAGGGTATCCATAAGGATGTTCAAAATCCAATAATTAAATAAATTAAACATTGGCACTCTTTCTTATGCCTTCCTATAATATCCAAATGTTCTTAAGGGATGCACATGTTCACTATGCCTCAATCTGAAAAGTGGTGTTAACTGGGTGAGTTTGACGGGTTTATAAGTAATCATACAAAACATACAATGGAATAGGGTCATGACAAACACAAACTTTTAAGATAGCAAGATAACATAATAATTTCAAAGCCAAAATGCAGAGTCAATGCATAAAACATTTTAAAAACATCTACTATAACTTGTACAATTTACTCTTCATAAAATACTTATAAAATTTATTGCTCCTTTAAAAAAACTTATACATTTTGTCTTCCTTGTCAATCTTATATGATTTCCCCTTCTTTATAAGGATCATGCGTTTTTATTTTCTTATCATATCTTATACAATTTCATTTTCTTCCGTAGCACTTGCATACAGTCTCTTTCTTATCAATATATACACATTTATTTTTTGTTTAACTTTTCATTTTCTTATTAACATGTATCATTTCTCTTTAGTTGCATTCACTTTCTAAACATATTGTGCTATAATTTAACCCCCAACGGTGGGATCGTGGCCATCATTTAATTCCCAATGACTGGATCTTATGCCATCATTTAACCCCAAATGGTGGGGTCTTGGACATCATTTAACTCTCAATGACAAGATCTTGTATCATTGTTTAACTCCCAATGACATGATCTTGACCATCGTTCAACTTCCAATGGTGGGATTTGTTATCATTGTTTAACCCCAATGATAGGATCTTGGCCATCATTTAACTCCTAATGACAAAATCTTATATCATTGTTTAACCCCCAATGACAACATATTGCTCATCATTTAATTACCAATGGAAGGATCTTTGTTTTCATTAATCACTTATCATCGTTCATTTCACTTATCCTTTATCCCTTTTTTTCTTATTATTTGTTTTACTTATAATTTATCATTTATCATTTATTATTGTTCAATTTGAGTATTGATATACAAGATATCCATTTATTCTAAAACATAAAATTTATTTTACAATTTATAATGATAAATCCAATAAGATGTGCAAACACATGCCCTTTTACTTAACTATTCTTTTTCTCATATGAAACTTATTCAAACTAGATTCATGCATCGCAACTCATAAATGAAGCCAATAAAAAATACATTACAAGATGCTTGGTCCTTCTATGAACCACATATGGAACTATGAATTTATATGCATTTCTAATTCTCATACTAGTATGAAATATATACCCAATTTCCTAAATACTTCAAATCTCATGTGAAAGCCTAAAGAAATTGATTTGGTAAATCTCTTTGAGAAAATATGAGTGGTAGACATGTTAGGCAACAAAAAAAAATCCAATTAGATATAGAAATTACAAGTTCACAATAAGGATTTCTAAGATCCTATCAAGGAAAGCATGAAATCATTTGCAAATTCAATGGATCGGCAAAATCTATAAGATTCAAGTAAGGAAACCCATATACATATGAAATAAAATCATTTTCCATAAACTTGAAAATCCATGGAGTTCAAATCCTAAAACTTCAAACCATTGTTTTTCAAATCATAGATCTAAAATCCTACTGGAGAAAACATGTGTACACTTTTTATAATCACCTCTATATTCATATTCCATAGGGCTTAGGTCAGAAAACCTTCAAATCAAGCTTCTAAACCATTATATCTAGGATCTTAAAGGGAATAACATGAGTATGTATTGTATAATCACTTACACTAGTTATTTCTCCTTTGATCTATAATTCTTCTTGTAGAATCCCCTTTTTCTTAACCTTCCTCTTAAGGAATCTTCATACAACTCTTTCTCTACAATATATGCAGCACATAATACCAAAAATAATAAGATCTTATGAAAAACTAGAAGAAAACTTCAAAACTATCTCAAAACTCTCATGAGGTGGGTATCCATGGCTTACCTTTACCAGATTGGGGGTTTCTTTCTCATTTTCTCCCAAAAACCTTCATCTTTCCTTTCATTGTTTTTCTCTTATGTATTTATGCCTAAATAGGATAACCTGAGTGTTTTATCTCATCACATATGGGTCACATACGAGTTAGATGCAAAACCACGTTCTGTCAGGAATCCTGAAATTTCAAAATTTCCTAAGCATGATCTATCATGGCATTGGGGATCGATCACGGCTTTGGTGATTAATCATGGTCATGATCGATCATGCACTTTTGAATTTTCCTCTGAGACAGATCCGAAGCCTATGATCAAAGTTGATGATCGATAATGTGATAATGATTGGTTATGGCTTTGGTGATTGATCATGTTCACAATTGATCATCCCTTTGGGAATTGATCTTGACAAATAAATTTTGAATATTTTTGGACTTTGGGATTTCAAATCAAGTCCAAAGAGACTTCATTCCTTCCTTATTCAGTTTCATGACATATCTTGGGTTAAAGGATTTAAAATTGGTCCACTCATTTTCATTTTCATGGTTCATCATAAATAAAATGTAAAGATCATTATAAGCTTCTTGAAACTTTCCAAAAAGTAGACGTAGGGTGTTACAATAAATGAGCTGAATACGGATATACCAATATCTTGTTTATATTTTGTTTTTTGGCATCCATTGTAGAAGATAATGGTGGATGAAAAGTAAGGATGGATATGGTGCCTCTGTTTTCCTGGATTTTTCCATTTATATAAGGTCTTGTCAAATCAGGGCACTTCAAAAATCGATTTGTCAATCTAATATCTATGTGACATTAGGTGGCCCGAACAAAGTCATCTATATTGCTGATTTATGCTTAGAAGTGTGTTGGTTTTAACATTAAAAGATTTTGGAGGTAGGATGATTGATGAAGTTAATGGTCTAGGCTTAGGAGTCATGCAAAGGTAGTTTCCACGATTGTAGGATGAATGGTCTGGTTATTGAATGTCTGGATGTTGTTGGTCAATGTGTCATGTCTGCAAGCTAATGACATTGATTTGTGGGAGGTGGGTGCCGGACCACTAGTGTTTGATAGGGGTTTAGGTGATGGTCCTGGCAAAAATGGTTGGTCTGTAGGCTACCTTAATGTCCTCTAGATATAGTTTTGGAGGTTTAGGCATTGATCTATAGCATCCTCTAATCTTCAGATTTATGCGACTCTTGCATTCAGCACCTTCGGGAAACCTTGAAAAGCCTGTTCATGTGTTTAGCCCCCCTAGTCTTTATTTAGGTCTTGTTTGGGGTTTCAGGAGCTTTTAAGTAGATTATGCTTGTTAAAATTGTGTTTCTTCAGGTTTGTGCTTTGTAAGCTTTCAACAAATTCTACTTTGTTATTGTGTGTTTGTCAAAGTTTAGTTTGGCCTTTAGAGGTTTGGGGGGACTAGCTCTACTCACATAAACCATGGTTGCCTATGGTTGGATCTAACTATGTTTGAGAACATTAGTCTCAAGAAGTTGGATTCAAAATTTGGGTGTTGACAGAAACCACTTACATTCCAAGTGGTTCTCCTGATTGAAAGGTCATCAAATAGGTAGTGAGATATAATGACCCAAGCTACTTTCAATATGAGAGAAAATTGTTCAACTATTACTTTAATCCTATGGTCAAGGCCATGAATGATAAAATGAGAGAGAATAAGGAAGATGGAAGTCTTTAATGGCTTCCAACAAACTCAGTTGAGATACAAGATGGCTTTAATGATATCTTCTTTCTCTCCTAAGACTTTAATTCTTTACGTTTTGAACAACTTTTTATTAATTTTATTTTACTTATCTTCATTATATAAAAAGGCAAAAAAAAAAAAAAAGTGTTCTGGGTTTGTGACATCGCTTTCTCTTGTCACTTTACTCGTCTCTTGTCACATCACATTTTGTTTTTAGGATGGGATAAAGTCAGGGTAGGTTACATAAGTCAACTATTTTGCCCAATATGACAAGTCACTATAAATAAACTTGTTGTTCGTGTGTTGCAAAAGTGCATCAACAACTATCTACAAAATAGTTGCACTACATTCCATGCAATATTTCTCTTGTAGCACAACTATTAGTCATACGGTGAAACTGAGTACCACTCATGGGATAACATGATTGCTCATGTATAGTAGTTCAATGTTGCTTATGAGTAGCTTTTATTTATTTATTTTAAATACAACAAGCCCCAATTAATTTTTAAATATTTTCAAAAGCAATAATTAAGGATAATAAGCAAGGTCCTTGTGTATAAGAAAAGAGTCACCCTAATGTAAATAGGTTGTAGTCCATCTTAGACCCTGTGGATTAGACATTGAACTTATCTTCTTGATAAACTAACATGTCATGCACACAGTCCTCAAAGAGATTTTCTTATTCATAAAGCTCAATACTTTAAGATTTGTATTATATCTTGGTTTGTTGAGTGTTATAGAAATAAATTAGAGGAAGTAACTGGCTTCTTCATTCATAAAGGTGATTACTAATCAAGAGTATTTACTCTAACCCAACCTATGTCTATGAAACTCACTAAAAAACTCAATTCTCAACCTTCATCATCCGCAAGAAAAATATGCATGTAACAAGCATATGTTTCATTCACACAAAAAATGAGAGGGGAAGCATATGATCCACTTGTAACACTTTGTACATGTTTCATGCACTTAGTAGGACCATAGATGCATAATTGATAATTGATCATTTTGGTATAGTTAATTTTGATATTTTAAGTATATTAGTGATATCTTGACACACATGAGTGAGAAAGTTGAAATAAACATAGAAAGGAAAATAAGGCAAAAACAAATCATGGACTTGACAAATTCTGAAGCAGTCCTAAACAGAATATTTAGGATAACATCATAGGTAAACCTGTATCAACTCCTTAGGAATCATCATATAACCCATATATCATTGGAAAGATCTATGAATCTACTTTCCAATCCATCAAATGTTGTACAATATAAAGTTTCCTAGAAAACGTTATGATAATTTTTCCACCAGGTGTTTATACTGTCTGGTATGGTATGAACCGGTAGATTTAGGGTAATTTTTGAAGAAAACCTGTATTAATTCACTACAAACTAGACTTTAAGGTATATACCATTGGGCATTTCTAGGAGTCTACTTTCAAACACAACAAACAATGATCAATTTGGAGTTCTCTAGAGAAAGTTATGACTACTTTCCCACAATGCATCTGTGCTAAAAAAGTTATGAGCAACATGACATCATGATAGCGGAAAATTATGTACAACCCTAAAAACCATGATTTTAACAAGATTTTGAGTTTTTTTTCTTTCCGCTAGAGACCTATTAAAACACGAAATTAAAGATTAAGGTTGCTATTTAGGCATATAAAAACATATAAATTCATGGGAGAGAAGATATTTTGAATATTTTTTTGCAAGTTTAGGGATTTTAGAGAAGAAAACCTATAAAATCTAAAATGTTCGAATATAAGCTTGAAGATTTGAAGTTTTTTGCAACAAAAAAGTAAACATAGACACTTTCAATCGTTTTTAATGTTTATAGGTTCTTAGAATGTGGTGATTCCGATTTTTATAAGTAAATAAACACTTTATATCGTTTTTAACTCCCTTAGGTTTTTAGAATTGTTTGATTCCACTTTTGTAAATGATCATGAATGTTTTACTTCGGTTTAGATCTTTTAAAGCTCTTAGAATCAATGTTTTGCAAAGAGTAAAATATTTTGTAAGTAAACATGAATGTTTTACATCGTTTTTTATTCCTTTAGGATCTTAGAATAGTTTGAATCTCGTTTTGCAAATGACCATGAATGTTCTACCTCGTTTTGATTGATTTAAGTTTTTAGAATAACTTTTTGAAAGGATGTTATGCTTTTGCAACATCATGCTCTGTTTTGACTATTAGATTTTTGTTTTAATACGTATTTTATATAAGAATGATTATTTGGTAATTTTTTCTTGATATAATTGCAAATCACATTATAATATGCTTTTCGAATGAGTTTTAAAGGGTTGTTTGCTAAAAATGTGTTTAAAGATTATTTAAAGAATTTTAATGAATAAATCAGTATAATTATGTGTTTTAGGTGGATCAGATCCTGTTGTTTCTAACTCGCTTCAAAATTTATTATTTGTTACAATGATTATAAGTTTGTTTTGAAGATCTGATTTGTTCTATATATATCTATTTGTTTTAGTATCTGCATCTCTTATGTTATGAGACATCTTTGTCATCAAAGAGAAAAGTTTGGAGCTCTCCTTATCGAGTTTAAATATATGCGATCAAATACTCCATTCGTCGGGTCACATAAATAGGTGAATTAGTTTGACCCTAGTTACTATAGGTGAGATAATGGTATCACACTATCAGATTGTAGATGTGTTTGTTATCTTTTTCTGTTATTGGTTATCTATTATCTAGCTCACAGCACGTGTAGGGGATTTTCGGTATATGATTTAGTTATCCGATGTCTAGCTTGCAGCATGTGTAGGGGATTTTAGATATTTGTTTCAGATGGTCTTAAATATATGTTTCAGTTATATGCTTCAGATATATGTTTCAATTTATGTACTTTGATTTCAACTCAGTATTTCAGTTCTACATTTCAGATTTATATTTCAGTTTAGTTATGCATTCTGATTTCAGCGTTGATTTATTATATGCGCTGTTTTATATTAGAAATCATTATTTCAATATATATCTATAAGAAAGTTAATTATTTTCAGAAAACATGTTTTGTTCTATTTTTATAAAGCTATTAGTACTCACTGGCCCAAATGTATATGCATGTTTATTGTTTATGTTTATTTGCAATGTAAGTCATGCTTATATAGTTGATACTGTGTTTTTCAGATGATGAGGAGACAACTGATTAGATGATCCTAATAAAGGGCTAGAGTTAATAGATTAGACTTTATTTGATGTTTTAGACATTTGATATTATTTAATTATTTGTTTTAGACTTAGTTTTTTAAAACATTCATTCAGTCTAGTAATAAGTTTCAAATTTTAGATAGTTTTTTTTTTTTAGTAGATGGATTATTTTTAATTTATTTCATGGGATGTAATATCTTAGTTGGATTCAGTTTATTTGGAGATTTATAATTTATGGATCCCTATTTAAATGTCAGACGTTATGATTATAATAATGGTGATGATTGATTAGATGTTTAATTCCATGTATATGTGTTTGAATGTAAATGTGAAAAATTGGTATACAAATTGAAATGTATCATGTTAAGAATGAAATGGATTAATGTCACGTGCCAAATACCAAAACTTTACAGGTATGAGTTTTGGGGCACGACACCACTGGATAAACCATCAATAGTTGCATCACAAATTTCATCTATGGGATAAACCCTTTGTAAGATCACCATGAGATATAATATATTTTATTAAATGAAAATTGCTCTTAGAAGTGGTTTATATCTAGCTTGTTTGTCCATTGAACCTACATCAGTCAAGTTAATTTTCCATTGAACTTCAAAAAGCTAGTTTGGTTTATATAATTTTTGTGGAGTTTTGTTGCTAAGCACCTTCATGAAACTTCGATTAGAATAGTTGAGGCATCATGCAATTAATGCCAGATTAGAATGACGACTAAATGACCCCAAGATTACAACTCTATCCCTTTTGGAGACTTGAGACCCGAAACGACAAAAATTTCCCTAGCTCTCAACAAACACACACCCTTCTTCCCATAACGCAAAAGCAACCAAATGCCTGCCCATTGGCATTGAAAGTGGTTTCCAAGATATGTACCTGCTACTGGTACACTGTATTCCATAACACCGTAGCTTCCACTAGCAAGGCGACCACTGCAGGTTTCGGAGACAAAACGACCACAAGAAGCACCATGGAGGGAGAATGTCTCCTAAGTAAGGCAAAACAGGTGATTCAGAATTGTATAATTACTGCTAGCAGTGGCTATTGACTAAGGGTAGGGTAAAGAATGGGTCCTTGGCATAAATAAATCCATCTAGACCAAGGAATGATTTTAAGTGCTGAAAGGATCAGGGAAGCCAAACGACCACATGAAAAGATTAACAGCTATAAGATCTCATCCATTGCTTCTTATATATTGAGATTATTCTTAATCAACAATCTGTGATAAATGAATAATATAATAACCACAGGTTTTCATTTGTCATCATCGCCAACTGTAATGCCACACTAATAAGTCAGCCAAACACGATTTGTGTTTCCTGATGAGCAGTCTGATCTGTTTTTATTTTTTATTTTTATTACTATGTTAAAACCTTAATCAAAATCTTACATATACAAAGGAAAAGAAAAACAAGGATTTGCATGAAAATCAGATCTATGCTACAGAATACATTTATTGATCCATAGTCAGCTTTCTCGGTATTTATGGAATCAGTTGCGATTCAATGACTCGGGAGCAGTGCCACTTTGCGCAGCTTGGCCAGACGAGGCTCCATGTTTAGTGAACTTCTTCAAAATGCATGCCATGGCAAGTTTAGCACCAAGGCTAGAATGGCCACGAGATAGGCAAATGGCACCTCCAAGCAAAAGCAAACCATTGGCTATCCATTTCTTTGAAGGCCTTTTTAAAATTTTCCTCTCTTTGACTTCACCAATTACCCGCCTGCTAACTGTGCCACTAGCGGAGCTCCCTGGAAGCGCTGGATGGGTCATCATGGTTTTGTTGTCTAATTCCTGCGGTACCTAAAAGATAACAAAATTGTCATTAGACATTCCAGTTACACTTAAGGGCAGAAAAGTAACAGCATTGAAATGTGATACCCTCAGAATTAAGAATACACACTCTAAATTCTATTATTTCATCTTTTCATTGAACAGGAACGATCTGGACAATGATTTTCCAACCCCATAAGAGTGGTGGCAACAACTTAAGAAAGAAAAAGAAAAGCAGTAGCCATATGTGAAATCTCACAAATTTGATCTGAGATTCCGATTCTGATGTACTGTATTTTCAAACTTAATCAGAGATTTTATTCCTACAAACTATTTTCTGAAACTTGAAACCTCCCTCCCCACTTTTGTCTTGATGAGACTGAGGCAAGTAAAATTCCTCCACCATGTGTCAGTAAATTTGGTGTCCAGACTCTAACTGGTCAAGTTTTGAATAAATAGGCAAGTTATTTACCTGCCAACAACCAAGTGCAGCCAGAGGTTAAAGACGGTGGGAAGTAACCCTCACCTTCCGAATAAGAGTGACTGCAGTCATGGCTGGTCTTGGTAGATAGCGGTTGACGGAAGAGTATTTACGCAGTGCACTGTCCATCTTACATACATAACTCCATATTCCCTTGGCAAAGGCCAGTTTTGCCAGCTCTACATTCAACCCGGCATCTTCTTGGTGCAACATCTTGATCTCACAGGCATTTCTACCAGGTACTGTTCAAATCACAAAGCTATCAGCTTCAATCACTCTTATTTCCTGTTTTACTTCCTCAATTTCTGTAGAAATTATAAATCCACTGAAGTGGTTGCACCATCAACATCATGGGCAAGCAGTGCCCATGCTGTGAACCTTAACCTACTGAGGTGGATGGCATATCCAACTTCAATCGCTTCTAATTTAATTTACAATTTAACATAATTAATAAATGGAACAAATTATAGACCTATTTTACCAACTTAAGCCACAGATTTACTTTTAAGGACCAGATGTTTAGAACCTTGGACTGTACATAAAAATGGGTCTATATAATTCCAATTCTTTTTTCCCCACTAGAGGGGGAAAAAGGTAAGCTTGGGGTTAGGGCATACCTGGCCTGTTAAATCAATAAGTATCTATAATTTATACAAACTATGCCATCCTTAGAATAATGATATTAAACTCTATGGAGAAATCAGAGGGATATCCAAAATTCCCATCTATATACAACAACAGCTACAATGATAACAAAGCCTTGTCCCAACTACTTATGTCCATTACATGAATCCTGGTCAGCCCTTCAACTCGAAACAAAGAATTTTCAAGATTCATGTTTGAATGGTTTGAATGGGGTTTGTGCAGGCTTTCAAACTAACACAACCCTCCTCTTTTTTATCAGTACAAAAAGAAACTAGTAAACCAGCAGACAAGTTCAGAATTTCTGAACATTATAGAAAATAGCACGTCAAAGGGAGTAGCTATCTGGGGGGGGGGGGGGAGGGGGATAGAAAGTACAGTCAGGCACTTGCCTTTCTTGATTCGCCAACCTGATCTGAAAAAACCAACACGCACATATTTCTTCTGTCGGGGTGCCAAAGCATGCTCGCATTCCTAACAATGGTCATCAAAGGGGAAAAAGATCAGTTATTGATATGGAAGGCACAAGCAGCAAGAACATAAAAACATGAAAAGCACTATCTACAATATCAAAATGGGAAAAGGTTTTCTATGTGGGTCTCCTAGATCTTCACTAATGTTATCATTCATTTTTTCAGCCATATGAATGGGATGATGTGGCCAATATGGAGCATCCATGATGCGGGGAACATAAAAAGACTTCTGTATGTGCCGCCCTACAAGAGGGCTGGATTTAAGTGTACATGTTATGTGGGGTTATTTAGGGTCTTATAAGGGTGGTACAACATTTTATGTGTCTAAGTAATAAGGCCAATAGTGCCAAACTTTGGTTTTTTTAGAGTAATCCTGTTTTTTTATATTAAGCCCACTTTTTCAAAGGTCAAAACTTTGACTCTTTGGCTTGATTTTAGTGTCATTAGATAGGTTATTCAGTTACCTTTCTAATTAGACCAAAATTGTGCAAATCTGAGATGATTTGGGAAAGTTATGACCAAATTACTAAGGGGTGGTCACTAAAAAGGGAATAATGTTTTTAGAAAGTCTTAGGTTTGAATTTTTATGAAAACAAGTTTTTAGAAAGTTTTATGTTTTTAGAAAACTTGGTTAACAAGTTTAGGATTTTAAGAAGTTTCTAATTTTGGCAAGTTTCCAATTGCTTAAAGTTGTAAGCCTATTTAAAGGTAACCCTCTCTCCCATAATTTGATAGTTGAAGAACAAACAAGTTTTTGAAGATTTGGGTGTTCCCAAGGTGCGGCTATAGCCATGTTCTCCCTCTCCAAGGGTTGATGCCATCTCTTAAGTTCCCCTCTTCTCTCCATGTGGGTTGTAGCACTCTAGTGCACTTGTGAGTATCCACCTCACCCTCCTTCTTTCTCCAAGGTATCTCTCTTATCT
>JAOXJP010132258.1:0-13568 GCA_025762735.1 Platanus orientalis | reverse complement strand
AGACAGTAGTTTGAGCATGCACCATGTTTGAAAAAGCACACCTTTATCAAAATCCATCTTTCAAAATTATCTCATAAAACTTCACATTTTTTTAAATGCACAATTTTTAAAATTCATGCATAATTTCGTGCACTTTGAATTCCTCCAACCTCTAAATTCTCTCTAGATGAACGTGTTTTAAAAATGTTTTAACTCATAAATTGCTTGTAATGCATGCCATGTTTTTGCCTCTAGAGGCACTGCTTTTTCATCACTTTGTGCGCATGATTTCCATATTGTATGAACATATTTTTCAAAACTGTTTTCCAAACCCAGAGGGATCTTCACTAACAATTAACAAGTGGCTAAATGTCCAAAAAGCCTCCAAAAAAGAGCCCATTAAAATAAAAATAATTCAACTTAAAACCGTGTATTGATGTCGTAAGAGTCATGGACATGCTAATGTCAATCCCTGGGAGGATTTTGATTAAGTAAGAAACCTGATCACCTAATGAAGTCGAAGACAGTAAGCTTGTGTATGTATGATATCATCAACTTCTTGCCCTGAGGATTTATAGATCAATGATAAAACATGAGATTTTACTTTTCAAGATGGGCACTTTTCAGAAAACCTGGTCGAATCCAACAAGCAACGTTGGCCAACTATTGTAGAGCCGTTCATTAAGACACATCCAAGGTGTCATGACTGACAATTATAGTGTAAAAACCATGTGAAACCCAGTCTTGACGAAAACCTGTAAAGGCGTCAAGAGCAAAAGAGGGACAAAACAAAAAAAATGTAATTCCCAATTCTAAGGAAAACCCGAGAGGGCCTTGGGGGCAAAAAAGGGAAAAAGAAAAGAAAAATTATCCAGTCAAACATCTGCTCTATATGAAAAAAAATCCGACAGCAAACAATATGCTTTGAAGCTGCGCTCTGACAATCAACAACGTGCTCTTAGTGCTCAACAATTGTAGGCGACAATCATGCTCCTAATGCTCCTAGAAATGATAGGAGGCCACCTTTGGCAGACCAGATTCCCAAAAAAGACCTATATATAATCTTCCACTAGTCAAACACTTTGCGCCAAAATACAGAGCCTCTTTCTTTCTAAACACAATATTTTCCATGTATCAAACCCATGTCAAGGATAATCTCAATTATTCATAGAAATGAGGGGAGGCCATCTTTGGCCAATCAGAATCCTCAAAATGATCTATTCAAAACTAATTACTTGTCAACCATTTTGATCCAAACAATAAAGGCTTCTTCTTGTTAACCACAACTCTCTTGATTGTTCATTCACATTACTAATCTTGACTCACTTCCATAACAGTATACTACAACATCAATGTTCATAACCACAGTTGTGCAACCTCAGTTCTATCATAATGATTGACTCATTCCATTTTCAATTCATCTCACATACAATTTGAAAGGTACCCATAAGTATAGTTTAGCATGTTCAAGCATTCATCATTATTTACCCAATCTTGTAGAATAAACTATTTTCCAAAAAATACTTTCATCCAAGCTCTTTTATTGGAGTAGTCATCATCACAGGAAACCTCCTCAAAGAAAAAAAGAAAAGAGGAGGATTTTCTCAACCACTTCATTACAAAAACTACCCTCAATCTTCAAGATGAAAGACATTTACCAATGAACTACACTTAACTTGATCCCTACACTGGGGTACGTAGGCAACCTGAATAAGGTTCAGTCATGTTCTGTGAATCCTTTCCAAGACTTTGCAAGCCTGAACATACCTGGATGTACATCTTATCTTTCAAAACTTTCGAATTGCTCACATACATAGACGGTCAAGACAACCATGACATATTGAACAATCAATAACTCAATAGGCAAGTCACAATGCAGAGCCTAAGCCACATTTTGTCCTACATTCAAGACCTCTCTTCATCAATAAATAATTGAGATAATACTTGACAGTTAAATAATTATTTTTGGACCTTTTACCCCTTTCTTTTAAACCCACAACCTAAGCCACATTACATCCCATGAATAAAGTCATCCTTGATCTAGAGGCAACAGGGGCATGACCTTCATCAACAAAATTTTCAAGCACAACCAATGGCCATCAGATGGCAGATTTTGACAGTTAGAGCAATTTAAGAAGAATTAGGTCCAATAGCCGCCACAAATGCTGACGTAGCAGAGAGCCTCATGCACACATTTTCTCAAGCTCTCAAATCTCATGCTCGACCAATGAGCTCAAAACTTCACTGGAACATGTCATGTGACATCATGCCTAGGCAAGAAATAGACATAGACTTCACGAGGTAATAAGGATCCAGAATGGGCTTTCTGTGATAATTACCTCCACCAATTGATTGAGCATAGCATAAACATGACTCTTTTGATGTCAATTCATCAACCTAAACCATTTAAACCAAACAAACAAAAAAGAGGGGGCCATCTTGAAGGCCGCATCCAAAATAACCCTTGAGACCATTTTGAAGGCCGCCTTCAGATAAATATCAGACCGTCTTGAAGGCTGCTCTCAAAACAACCCTTGAGGCCATTTTGAAGGCCACTTTCAGACAAAAATTAGGCCTTATTGAAGGCTGCACTGAAAACAACCCTTGAGATTATTTTAAATGCCACTTTCAAACAAACTGACAGGCCAAATTTGTGTACGATCTCCCCACTTACTCGTAAATTTGTACCAGGTTTAGGAGTGTTGTGCCAAGAGCGCAAACATGCATAACATTGGGTCATTTGAACAAATTGTGCATTATCAGCACACATATACAAAACTTCGTACCGATATTTTAAGTTGTGCACCACAAGCACCATCGTGGATAACTTTCTAAACTCATTTGGAGTTGTGTGCCACAAGCAGACTTTTTCAGAACTCTGTTCCTAGTTTTGGAATTCTATATCACAAACTCACATATGCACAACTTTGGACAATTTTTCGGAGTTATCACCAAAAGTACACTCGTAAGTAACCTTGTAACATTTGTGGTTGTTGAGTGCCACAAGCTCCCTCGTGCGTAATTTTATGCCATTTAAAGGAGTTACGCACCAAACCCTAACGAGAGTAACTCTGTACGATATTTAGGTGTTGTGCATCACAAGCACATGCTTGCGTAATTACATTCATTATTTTAGAGTTGTGCATCATCTCCCCGCATATGTGTAACTTTCAATCATGTTTAGGAGTTGTGCAGCACAATCACAAACGTGCATAACTTTGGGTCATTTAAAGGAGTTATGCATTACAAGCCAATACATGTATAACTTCGTACAGAATAATTAAGTTGTGCACAAGGACCCAAGTGTGTAACTTTGTCCAATTTTTAGGACTTGTACACCGCAAGCACACTTTTTCGTAACTTTATACCTAAATTAGATGTTGTAAATCACAACCCACATGTACACAACTTTGGACGATTTTTCAGAGTTGTGCACCAAAAGTCCACATGTATGTAATTTTGTATCATTTATAGTAGTTATTCACAGGACCCCTACGGACAGAACTTTGTTCTTTATTTAAGTATTAAGCACCACAAGCCTACTCACACATAACTTCGTAACTTATTTCAGATTTGTATACCAACTCCACACATACAGGTAAATTTGTACCTCTTTTACGAGTTCTGTGCCACGAGCCCAAACATGCATAATTTTGTGTCATTTACAGCAATTGTGCATTACAAACCAACGCATGTAAACTTTGTACCCATTTTTGAAGTTGTGCACCACAAGCACCATCGTGGAAAACTTTGTACCATCTTTTGGAGTTGTGCTCTATAAGCACACTTTTCTAGCACTTTGTACCTAGTTTTGGAATTCTACATCATAAACCTAGATGTGCACAACTTTGGACAATTTTTCGGAGTTATGCACCAAAAGTACACTCCTACGTAAATTCGTACCATTTATGGTTGTTGTGTGCCACAACCTCCCTCCTGCGTAATTTTGTGTTATTTAAAGGAGTTCTGCACTAAACCCCACCAGGTGTAACTCTGTACCATATTTGGGTGTTGTGTATCACAAGCTCATGCTTGCGTAATTACGTTCCTTATTTCAAAGTTGTGCATCATCTCCCCGCCTATGTGTAACTTTGAATCTTATTTAGGAGTTGTGCAGCACAATCATAAACGTGCATAACTTTGGGTCATTTAAAGGAGTTGTGCATTACAAGCCAACACGTGCATAACTTCATACGAAATAATTAAGTTGTGCACAAGAAGGACCCATGTGCGTAACTTTGTCCAATATTTAGGACTTGTGCACCACAAGAGCACTTTTTCGTAAATTTGTACCTAGATTAGATGTTGTAAATCACAATCCCACATGTGCACAACTTTGGACCATTTTTCGGAGTTGTGAAACAAAAGTCAACACGTGTAATTTCGTATTATTTATAGTAGCTATTCACCAGACCCCTACGGGCAGAACTTTGTACCTTATTTAAGTGTTAGACACCACAAGCCTACTCACACATAACTTTGTAACTTATTTTAGATTTGTATACCATCTTTGCACTTGCACGTACATTTGGACCACTTTTAGGAGTTCTGTGCCACGAGGCTAAACGTGCATAATTTTGTGTCATTTGAAGCAATTGTGCATTACAAGCCAACATGTGTAAACTTTATACCGATTTTTTAAGTTGTGCACCACAAGCGCCATCGGGGATAACTTTGTACCAACTTATGGAGTTATGCTCCACAAGCACACATTTTCAAAACTATGTACCAAATTTTGGATTTCTACATCACAAACACACATGTGCACAACTTTGAAAATTATTTCAGAGTTATGCACCAAAAGTGCAATCATACGTAACTTCGTACCATTTGTGGTTGTCGTAATCCACAAGCTCCCTCATGCATATTTTTTTGCCATTTAAAGGAGTTGTGCACCAAGCCCCAGCAGGCGTAGCTTTGTACCTTATTTAGGTGTCGAGCATAACAAGCTCATGCTTGCATAAATTCGTTCCTTAGTTTAGAGTTGTGCATCATCTCCCCGCCTGTGTGACTTTGAATCTTGTTTAGGAGTTGTGCAGTACAATCACAAACATGCATAACTTTGGGTCATTTAGTTGTGCACTAAAAGCCAACAAGTGCATAACTTCGTACAGAATAATTAAGTTTTGAACTACAAGGCTCCTCGTGCATAACTTTGTATAATTTTTAGGACTTGTGCACCACAAACACACTTTTTTGTAACTTTATACCCAGATCAAATGTTGTAAATCACAATCCCACATGTGCACAATTTTAGAACATTTTTCGGGGTTGTGGTCCACACTTACGTAATTTCATACCATTCATAAGAGTTATGCACCAAACCCCCATGGGCAGAACTTTGTAACTTATGTTAGTGTTAAGCCCCACAAGCCTACTCACACCTAACTGCATAACTTATTTCATATTTGTTTACCATCTCTCCACTTGCGCGTAAATTTGTACCACCTTTAGGAGTTCTGTGCCACAAGCCCAAACATGCATAATTTTGTGTCATTTGAAATAATTGTACATTACAACCCAATGCGTGGAACACTTTGTACCAATTATTGAACTTGTGCACCACAATCACACATTTTCAAAACTTTTTACTTAGTTTTGGAATTCTAGATCACAAACCCACAGGTGCACAACTTTGGACAATTTTTCGTAATTCTGCACCAAAAGTACACTTGTATGTAACTTCATACCGTTTGTTATTATTGTGTGCCACAAGCTCCCTCGTGCGTAATTTTATGCCATTTAAAGGAGTTGTGCACCAAACTCCAACGGGCTTAACTAGGTACCATATTTAGGTGCTGTGCAACACAAGCTCATGCTTGCGTAATTTCGTTCATTATTTCAAAGTTGTGCTTCATTTCCTCGCCTATGTGTAACTTTGAATCATGTTTAGGAGTTGTGCACCACAATCACAAACGTACATAACTTCGGGTCATTTAAAGGAGTTGTGCATTACAAGCCAACACGTGCATAACTTCGTACAAAATAATTAAGTCATGCACTACAAGGCCGCACATGCGTAACTTTATACAATTTTTAGGACTTGTGCACCACAAGCACAATTTTTTGTAACTTTATACCCAGATCAGATGTTGGAATTCACAATCCCACATGTGCACAACTTTGGACCATTTTTTGGAGTTGTGCACTAAAGGTCCTCACGTGCGTAATGACATACCATTCATAAGAGTTATGCACCAAACCCCCACGGGTAGAAATTTCTACCTTATTTAAGTGTTAGGCACCACAAGCCTACTCACACCTAACTACATAACTTATTTTAGATTTTTGTGCCATCTCCCCACTTGCACGTAAATTTGTACCACTTTTAGGAGTTCTATGCCATAATCCTAAACAAGCATAATTTTGTGTCATTTGAAACAATTGTACATTACAACCCAATGCGTGCAAAACTTTATGCTAATTTTTGAAGTTGTGCACCACAAGCACCATCGTGGATAATTGTATACCATCATTAGGAGTTGTGCTCCACAATCACACTTTTTCAGAAATTTTTACCTAGTTTTAGAATTCTACATCACAAACCCACAAGTGCACAACTTTGGACAATTTTTTGTAGTTATGCACCAAAAGTACACTCGTACGTAACTTCGTACCATTTGTGGTTGTTGTGCGCCATAAGCTCCCTTGTGAGTAATTTTATGCCATTTAAAGGAGTTGTGCACTAAACCCCAATGGGCGTAACTTGGTACCATATTTAGGTGTTGTGCAACACAAGCTAATGCTTACGTAATTTCATTCATTATTTTAGAGTTGTGCATCATCTCCCCGCCTATGTGTAACCTTGAATCATGTTAAGGAGTTGTCCACCATAATCATAAACGTGCATAACTTTGGGTCATTTAAAGGAGTTGTGCATTACAAGCCAATAAGTGCATAACTTCACCATCCCACATGTGCATAACTTTGGACCATTTTTTGGAGTCGTGCACTACAAGGCCGCACATGCGTAACTTTAACCAATTTTTAGGACATGTGCACCACAAGCGCACTTTTTCATAACTTTATACCTAGATCAGATGTTATAAATCACAATCCCACATGTGTACAACTTTGGACCATTTTTCGGAGTTGTGCACCAAAGGTCCTCACGTGCATAATTTCATACCATTCATAAGAGTTATGCACCAAACCCCCAAGTGCAGAACTTTACACCTTATTTAAGTGTTAGGCACCATAAGCCTACTCACACATAATTGCATAACTTATTTCAAATTTGTGTGCCATCTCCCTACTTGTGCGGAAATTCGTACCACTTTTAAGAGTTTTGCGTCACGAGCCCAAACGTGCATAATTTTGTGTCATTTGAAGCAATTGGGCATTACAAGGCAACACAAGCAAAACTTTGTACCGATTTTTGAAGTTGTGCACCATAAGCACCATCATAGATAACTTTGTGCCATCTTTACGAGTTATACTCAACAATCACACTTTTTCAAAACTTCATACCTTGTTTTAGAATTCTACATCACAAATCCACATGTGCATAACTTTGCACAATTTTTCGGAGTTATGCACCAAAAGTACACTCATATGTAACTTCATACCATTTATGGTTGTGTGTCACAAGCTCCCTCATGCATAATTTTGTGCCATTTAAAGGAGTTGTGCACCAAACCCCAATGGGCGTAACTTTGTATCATATTTATGTGTTGTGCATCACAAACTTATACCTGCATAATTACGTTCCTTATTTTAGAGTTGTGTATCATCTCCCCACCTATGTGTAACTTTGAATCTTGTTTAGGAGTTGTGCAGCACAATTAGAAACATGCATAACTTTGGGTCATTTAAAGGAGTTGTGCAATACGAGCTAACACATGTATAACTTCGTACGAAATAATTAAGTTATGTACAAGAAGGACCCACGTGCGTAACTTTGTCCAATTTTTAGCACCTGTGTATCACAAGCACACTCTTTTTGACTTTGTACCTAGATTAGATGTTGTAAATCACAGTCCATATGTGTACAACTTTGGACCATTTTTCGGAGTTGTGCACCAAAAGGCCACACGTACGTAATTTTGTATCATTTATTGTATTTATTCACTAGAACCCCTACGGGTAGAACTTTGTACCTTATTTAAGTACTAAGCACCACAAGCCTACTCAAACATATATTTGTAACTGATTTCAAATTTGTATGCCATCTTCGCACTTACGTGTAAATTTGTACAACTTTTAGGAGTTCTGTGCCACGATCCCAAACATTCATAATTTTGTGTCATTTAAAGCAATTGTGCATTACAAGCGAATGGGTGTAAACTTTGTACTGATTTTTGAAGTTGTGCACTACAACCACCATCGTGGATAACTTTTTACCATCTTTTGGAATTGTGCTCCATAAGCACACTTTTCTAGAAATTTGTACCTAGTTTTGGAATTCTACATCACAAACCCACATGTGCACAACTTTGAACAATTTTTCGGAGTTATGCACCAAAAGTACACTCCTATGTAAATTTGTACCATTTATGGTTGTTGTATGCCACAACCTCCCTCGTGTGTGATTTTGTGTTATTTAAAGGGGTTGTGCACCAAACCCCAATGGGCGTAGCTCTGTACCATATTTAGGTGTTGTGCATCACAAGCTTATGCTTGCATAATTACATTCCTTATTTCAGAGTTGTGCATCATCTCCCCACCTATGTGTAACTCTGAATCTTATTTAGGAGTTGTGCAGCACAATCATAAACGTGGATAACTTTGGGTCATTTAAAGGAGCTGTGCATTACAAGCCAACACGTGCATAACTTCATACGAAATAGTTAAGTTGTGCACAATAAGGACCCACACAACTTTATCCAAGCTTTAGGACTTGTGCACCACAAGAGCACTTTTTCATAAATTTGTACCTAGATTAGATGTTGTAAATCACAATCCACATATGCACAACTTTGGACCATTTTTCAGAGTTGTGCAGAAAAAGTCAACACATGCGTAATTTCGTATCATTTATAGTAGTTATTCACCAGACCCCTACGGGCAGAACCTTATACCTCATTTAAGTGTTAGGCACCACAAGTGTACTCACACATAACTTCGTAACTTATTTCAGATTTGGATACCATCTCTGCACTTGGGCATAAATTTGGACCACATTTAGGAGTTCTGTGCCACAAGCCTAAACGTGCATAATTTTTTGTCATTTGACACAATTATGCATTACAAGCCAACGCGTGTATACTTTGTACCAATTTTTTAGGTTGTGCACCAAGCCCCAACGGGCGTAACTTTGTACCTTAATTGGGTGTCAGAGATAACAAGCTCATGCTTGCGAAAATTCATTCCTTATTTCAGAGTTGTGCTTCATCTCCTCGCCTGTGTAACTTTGAATCTTGTTTAGGAGTTGTGTACCACAATCATAAACGTGCATAACTTAGGTCATTTAAGTTGTGCACTAAAAGCCAACACACGCATAACTTCGTACGGAATAATTAAGTTGTGAACTACAATGCCCCACGTGCGTAACGTTTTACAATTTTTAGGACTTGCGCTCCACAAGCACACTCTTTCGTAACTTTATACCCAGATCAGATGTTGTAAATCACAATCCCACATATGCACAATTTTGGACCATCTTTCGGAGTTCTGCACCAACGGTCCACACGTGCATAATTTTGTACCATTCATTAGAGTTATGCACCAAAACCCCATAGACAGAACTTTGTAACTTATTTAAGTGTTAAGCCCCACAAGCCTACTCACACATAATTGCATAAGTTATTTCATATTTGTGTACAATCTCCCCACTTGTGCGTAAATTTGTACCACTTTTAGGAGTTTTGCACCATAAGCCTAAACATGCATAATTTTGTGTCCTTTGAAACAATTATACATTACAACCCAATGCATAATAACTTTGTACCAATTATTGAAGTTGTACATGACAAGCACCATAATGGATAAGTTTTTACCATCTTTACGAGTTGTGCTCCACCATCACACTTTTTCAGAACTTTGTACCTAGTTTTGGAATTCTACATCCCAAACCAACAGGAACACAAGTTTAGAAATTTTTTGTAGTTGTGCACCAAAAGTACACTCGTACGTAACTTTGTACCATTTGATGTTGTTGTGCTCCACAAGCTCCCTCATGCATAATTTTATGCCATTTAAAGAAGTTATGCATCAAACCCTAACGGGCGTCACTTGGTACCATAATTAGGTGTTGTGCCACACAAGCTCATGCTTGCGTAATTTCATTCATTATTTTAGAGTTGTGTGTCATCTACATGCCTGTGTGAAACTTTGAATCATGTTTAGGAGTTGTTAGGTGCTATGCAACACAAGCTCATGCTTGCGTAATTTCGTTCATTATTTTAGAGTTGTGCATCATTTGTATGCCTGTGTGTAACTTTGAATCATGTTAAGGAGTTATGCACCATAATCACGAACGTGCATAAGTTTGGGTCATTTAATGAAGTTGTGCATTACAAGCCACCTCATGCATAACTTCGTACGGAATAATTAAGTTGTGCATTACAAGGTCGTACATGCGTAACTTTATACAATTTTTAGGACTTGTGCACCGCAAGCACACTTTTTCGTAACTTTACACCCAGATCAGATGTTGTAAATCACAATCCCACATATGCACAACTTTGGACCATTTTTTAGAGTTGTGCACCAAAGGTTCTTACGTGCGTAATTTCATACCATTCATAAGAGTTATGCACCAAACCCCCATGGGTAGAACTTTGCACTTTATTTAAGTGTTAGGCACCACAAGCTTACTCACACATAACTGCATAACTTATTTCAGATTTGTGTGCCATCTCCCCATTTACGCATCAATTTGTACCACTTTTAGGAGTTTTGCGCCACAAGCCCAGAGGTGCATAATTTTGTGTCATTTTAAGCAATTGTGCATTACAAGGCAACACAGGCAAAACTTTGTACCCATTTTTGAAGTTATGCACCACAAGCACCATTGTGGATAACTTTTTACCATCTTTTGGAGTTGTTTTTCACTAACACACTTTTCCAGAACTTTGTACCTAGTTTTAGAATTCTACATCACAAACCCACATGTGCACAATTTTAGACAATTTTTCAGAGATATGCACCAAAAGTACACTCGTACATAACTTCGTACCATTTATGTTTATTGTGTGCCACAAGCTCCCTTGTGCATAATTTTATGCCATTTAAAGTAGTTGTGCACCAAACCCCAATGGGTGTAACTTTGTATCATATTTAGGTATTGTGCATCACAAATTCATGCCTGTGTAATTACGTTCCTTATTTCAGAGTTGTGTATCATCTCCCTGCCTATGTGTAACTTTGAATCATGTTTAGGAGTTATGCAGCATAATCACAAACATGTGTAACTTTGGGTTATTTAAAGGAGTTATGCAATACGAGCCAACACGTGCATAACTTCGTACAAAATAATTAAGTTGTGTACAAGAAGGACGTGAGTAACTTTGTCCAATTTTTAGGACTTGTGTACCGTAAGCACAATTTTTTATAACTTTGTACCTAGATTAGATGTTGTGAATCACAACCCACATGTATACAACTTTAGACCATTTTTCGAAGTTGTACACCAAAAGGCCACATGTACGTAATTTCGTATCATTTATAGTAGTTATTCACTAGATCCCTATGGGTAGAAATTTGTACCTTATTTAAGTATTAGGCACCACAAGCTACTTAAACATAACTTCATAACTGATTTCAGATTTGTATGCCATCTCTGCACTTGCGCGTAAATTTGTACCACTTTTAGGTGTTATTTGCCATGAGCCCAAACGTACATAATTTTGTCATATAAAGTAATTGTGCATTACAAGCCAACGCGTGTAAACTTTGTACCCATTTTTTAAGTTGTGCACCACAAGCACCATTGTGGATAACCTTTTACCATCTTTTGGAGTTGTATTTCACAAGCACACTTTTTCAGAACTTTGTACCTAGTTTTGGAATTCTACATCACAAACCCACATGTGCATAACTTTGGACAATTTTTCAAAGTTATGCACCAAAAGTACACTCCTACATAAATTCATACCATTTGTGGTTGTTGTATGCCACTACCTCCCTCGTGCTTAATTTTGTGTTATTTAAAGGGGTTCTGCACCAAACCCCAAAGGGCGTAACTCTTTACCATATTTCGGTGTTGTGCATCACAAGCTCATGCTTGTGTAA
Organism: Platanus orientalis; assembly: GCA_025762735.1. Classification (NCBI taxonomy): domain Eukaryota; kingdom Viridiplantae; phylum Streptophyta; class Magnoliopsida; order Proteales; family Platanaceae; genus Platanus; species Platanus orientalis. The sequence goes on along the minus strand of JAOXJP010132258.1, from coordinate 1,415 downwards.
TTATGTTCCTTATTTTAGAGTTGTGCATCATCTCCCCACTTATGTTTAACTTTGAATCATGTTTAGGAGTTGTGCACCACTATCACAAATGTGAATAACTTTGGGTCATTTAAAGGAGTTGTGCACTACCAGCCAACACATGCATAACTTCATACAAAATAATTAAGTTGTGCACTAGAGGATCCACGTGTATAACTTTTTAAATTTTTTAGACTTGTGCACTGTAAGCACACTTTTTCATAACTTTGTACCTAGATTAGATGTTGTAAATCTCAACCCACATGTGCACAACTTTGGACCATTTTTTGTAGTTGTGCACTAAAAGTCCACACATGCGTAATTTCGTTTCATTTATAGGATTTATTGACCAGACCCCAACGGGCAGAACTTTGTGCCTTATTTAAGTGTTAGGCACCACAAGCTTACTCACACACAACTTTGAAACTTATTTCAGATTTGTGTACAATCTCCCCACCTGCATGTAAATTTGTACCACTTTTAAGAGTTCTGCGCCATGTACACAAACGTGCATAATTTTGTGTCATTTGAAACAATTGTGCATTACAAGCCAATACGTGCAAAACTTTGTACCAATTTTGGTAGTTGTGTTCCACAAGCACCATCGTGGATAACTTCGTACCATCTTTAGGAGTTGTGCTCTGCATGCACACTTTTTCAAAACTTTGTACCTATATTTGGAATTCTACATCACAAACCTACATGTGGACAACTTTGAAATTTTTTTTGGAGTTATGCTCTAAAACTGCAATCATACGTAATGTCATTCCATTTGTGGTTGTCATGCGCCACAAGCTCCCTCGTGCGTAATTTTATCCCATTTTAAGGAGTTGTGCAGCAAACCCCAATGGGCATAACTTTGTATCATATTTAGGTGTTGTCCATCTCTACCTCATGCTTGTGTAATTCCATTCCCTATTTCAGAGTTGTGCATCATCTCCCCGAATATTTGTAACTTTGAATCATGTTTAGGAGTTGTGCACTACAATCACAAACATGAATAACTTTGGGTCATTTAAAGGAGTAATGCAATACAAGCCAACACATGCATAACTTCGTATGAAATAATTAAGTTATGCACTATAAGTCCCCACATCCATAAACTTTATCCAATTTTTAGGACTTGTGCACTGCAAGCACACTTTTTCTTAACTTTTTATGTAGATTAGATGTTGTAAATCACAATCCCACATGTGCACAACTTTGGACCATTTTTTAGAGTTATGCACCAAAAGTCTACATGTGCGTAATTTTGTATCAGTTGTAGGAGTTATTCACTAGACCGCTACGAGCAGAACTTTGTACCTTATTTAAGTGTTAGGCACCACAAGCCTACTCAAACATAATTTCATTCCTTATTTCAAATTTGTGGACCATTTCCCCACATATGCGTAAAT
>JAOXJP010132247.1:0-13569 GCA_025762735.1 Platanus orientalis | reverse complement strand
CAAAAACCTCCAAAAAGTGAATTGATTCCGCCCCCCGAGTGGTCCCATCAGGGGTGTGGTACATACGATTTCATCCCCGCCCGTGATGGATGACATGGCTATAGGCATGGCACCTTAGATGAATCCTTTCCTCACAGGAGAGCTTTCTTAGCGCTTATGAACCCTCCCTCCCTCCCTCCCTCCTTTCTCATCAGTCTCCAAGTCTCTGCCTAGGATCTCTTCTTCCCTCCAGGATAATCTAGCGAGGTAACCGGTTACCGGTTAAGGGCGATTAAAACATAACCTTTAATCGGAATGATGGTTTGGTAGATGCACTGGATAATTGGAAGTGGTTCAAAAAGTATACACGCCCAGACGGTCCAGTATGTTGACCCAAATACCTTCATGACAGTACTTGGCACAATAGGCATTTCTCTACCAAGTCACGGTAAAGAATCTGAATCCGCCTCTAAAAATGCAGTTCGAAGTGCTCCCTGTCAGGGATTGTGCCGCATGCTGACTGGAACTGGCTGCATTTACCTCCATTTGTGATGAAGATGACTCGAACCCACAAACTTGATGAGCCAGTGAATTTTTAAAGGTATCACACCTAGTTGAGAAATTTTTTAGTTTCCAATTGGGTGGGCCTACAGCCTACTCCTCGTCCTGTTGAACAAGTGGGTTCATGATCAAAAAGACAGAAAAAGGAGCTCATAGCTTCAACTGCAGCTTAATGGACCAATGAGTAAACCACATTCATAATAGTACATGCAACAAATTTATGAGACGTGAGATATTTCATATTTCTATTGGATAAGATCTGTACCAAGTAGATATATAATAATACAAAAATGTGGATAAATAGCCCCCCAAAAAACACATAAAATTGAAATACAGATTTGTATGATGGGTGTTGACAGAAAAGGAAGCTCCAGGCAGACCAGTTCTGATGCTCTCGCTGGAATTCGATGGCACGACTTCGAAACTTCAAAAAAAAATCTTGCCACATAAGGAGAACCCTGAAGAACAGAGAATAACAAAGTTTAGAGATTTCAATGGCAAAAGGTTTTATGATCATTCAGCAGGAAAAAAAAAGAAGAAGAAGAAAAAAGATACCAATTAAAGGAAGAAAATGGCATCAACAACATGAGGTGCAACCACTAATTCGATATGAGTTAATTAATCTATAAATAATAATGGAGGAACAACAATAACATATATATATAAAACTTGTGGGGCATCTAGAAGACAAATGAACCTTCTTTTTTTTATCAGTTTGGACAACTGGGAAATCTCCTAAACCATATATCAACCTTACCGGAGGAAAGGATCCTTTCTGGGATATAAATTGATAATCCATTAAAGAAATAAGTCTCCTACAAAGATAGTTAGGGTCATCTGAGCATCGTGATCTTCCCTGCAGATGCTCTACCGAGAAATCTAATGTGACAGGGAGAATGAAATTCATATCACCAGCTCTAATCAAATATTATGTCTTTCACTAACTGACAAATTAACTAGGCTAACTCATCACAAAAAGTGGACTACTGTTTCTCAATTTTGCTGGAAGAAAAAAGAGAGCATTAGGGAAAAACATCCCCTACATACATAAAGTGAGATTTGTCCGGCAAACCGGATCCTCAAGTGTTTTATCATCCTAGAAAAGCTTATCTATTCAAATGCCTGATGGAAATCATAATCATGGGGAGAAAAGAATAAACAAAAGTGTTTTTTTTTTTTTTCTTTTTCTCCTTCTTTCTTAACCTTTTTAACTTGCAAAGGTGGAGGTGGATCGCCTCAGTAGACATAAATCAATTACTAGATGAATGAATTTAAGAATTACGAAAAAACTAACAAAGTGCTTAATCCAGATAGTAAGTTTTCCATCATATAAGAGATGAAGAAGAAGAGAGAGAGATTAAAATAAATGCATATGGATCAGCCGCTTACCAGAAAATTCAATGGAAGGAACAGATTTTCAGCTTAATAAAGCCCCAACATTCTTAGCTCTGTGACATGGGTAGGATCGAGCTCAGGGGACGTCTTATAACCTTCTCGATTTTCTACAACATACTCCTGACATTACACCAATATCAGACCCCAGTGATAGAGGAGATATCCAACAGAATCTGGGCTTCAATTACAAAACTACAATTCTTGACAACCAATTTCTAGATTCGGAGGAGCAATGGAAAAGCAAATTATAGTGTCTATAGTCATTAATAATGATGCAATTAGTATTTTCAAGTACCCCTTAATTGCTCGATCAAGTCTCATTTTGCGGCTTAAGAAGTTCAAGATTGAAGTTTGATGAGGAAATTACCAGCAGCCGTGAGCTTAAGATTATGTGAAACCAGCCAACAAATCTGGACCATGATATCAAGGAAATGTAGCCATAGCAAAATAAGGCAGTTTTTTTTGTCCTAGGGGGAATCAATGTAGCCTCTATTAGACAAGATTGAGATTGAAGTTTTTAACCATGACCCATATTCATAATTGCCTCTTGTAGCAAAGTTTTAGTCCCAATTTATTCAATCAATCAGAGAAGCCTTCCCTCAACTTTTGGGGGCCACCACAAATTATGTACCATAATTCCACTATCCAGGGCTGTATATTCTGTTACAGCATAATGCCCTAAAACTTGGAACATTGTGATGCAAAAATTTTATGCTAGCTGTCCACCTGATGCAACCTTCCATCTGCATTCAGACCCAGCAACGTGCGCAAAGCCCGACAGTGGCAGAGTTTCAGTCCTAAAATTTTACACCGGACTCATTGATTAACAAAGGAGACCTACAGTACCCAGGTACAGCAGGGTAATATAACGTGAATCAACATAGACTCTATCAAGAAAAATTGATGGCGATAAGGGACAAAGTAGATGTTGAAGAGGATGTGGCAATTAGAACGGAGTGGACAAAGTGGAGAGATGCTTCTATAGATTTGTGTGATTGACAGATACCATTAAAATTGAAAGGGAGGCTGTACAAGAAAGCTATAAAACAAGCCCTGCTTTATGGATCAAATGCTATGCAAACAAGAAACAATACACACATAGAATGAGCGTAGCTGACATAAGGATGCAAGATGAATGAGTGGCAAGAAAGGATAGAATCAGAAATGAATGCATTCACAGAGACTTGGGGGTATCACACCAAGAGGTGACAAGATGAAGAAAAGTTGACTGAAATTGTTTGGTTATGTACAAAAAAGACCAATGACTGCACTGGTGAGAAGTAATATGGTGCAAGGTTAAAGGCATTGAAAAGAACAAGGGAGTAGGGAAAATGACTTGGGCTGAGATAATGAGAACAGACACCACTGCTTACGATTTAATGGAAGATATAGACCTAGATAGAGTGAAAAGGCAGAAGAAATTTGTGTAGCCGATTCCAAGTAGTTGGAATAAGGCTTTGTAGTTTCCACTGCTGCTGTTGTAACTATGACCAGGTTTTAAAATTTACCTTCTTACCAAATGTCAGTCCTAAATCGTTAGTCCAAATATTTGAACAAGTTAGAGGAGATCTATGCTACCAGGGCAGGGAAGGGATGCAAATTAAAGTACAGCAGTTTGCATGCAAAGGTTAGAGTGTCAGAGATATGTACAGCTTTTACTTTGAGGTGTCTGGAAGACAGAAAGAGATGACAATCAAAGGTCTGAGGATATAAATCTGGACAAATGATGCGGACAATCTCAGGAGGCTCTTGCACGTTCCTCCACACAAGAGAGCAAGATTCAAGACTTGTGTCATGTGTGGGTATTTTAGGGGCTGGGGTACTTATGTAATAAGGATATTAATGCCATGGGTTTGAGGGTTTTTATGTATAAGGTATTTTTGTAATAAAGCTGAAAGCCAAGGGTAGTTTAGGAATTTCGAGCTGAGGCAACAGCCCATATTTTTGTCTTTATTTGGATCCAAATATCATGTGTGGGTCCTCTTATTTTGGACTGGTTGACAGCTCCCAATAGGAGTTGGTTTTAGTAGGTGAGCTATTTGGAAAGTCCTAGATATTAATGAGTCATAGTAAAGGCTAGATTTATAATTTTGTTTCTTTCTAAAATTTTGGGTTGAAATGCCTATTTAAAGAGGCTATACGTTCTGTAATGGGGAGAGAATGGATTAATGAATTAAAAATGATTTTATTTCCTTTCTTTCCCCCGTGGTTGTAGCCGTGTAGTATGCCCTAGGGTTGTAGCCCTAGTTTCTTCTTCTATCTCGTGCTCTTCTTCTTCTCTTTTCTATCTTCTTCTTTCTTCTTTCCTATATCTTCTTCTTGCTACTTCGCTCTTTCTTCTTCTTCCTTTCATTCTTTTCCTTTCTTCTTCACTTGCCTACCTTCAAGATCCTTTCCAAAGAGATTAAAGACTTCAAGACTGAAGCTGCTGGAAAAGAGCCCATACCTTTTTTTAATGAATTCCCCATACAGATTCTAATCGTATATCTTGGCTGAAGCATCACGGTTGCTTTCTTCTCCAATCAGCCCCCCTATAAGCAGGTAATATAAATTTGTTTTATAGGGTTTTTCTTATCTACCTTCTGCCTATGTAACCCCTTAAACTCCATTAGATTATCTTCTCTTTCTGCTGGAATTTGCTGTTGCTTTAACTTAAGCATCAAATCTGATTTCTGGAATTCAGGATTGGCTTTCTATCGAAATCGCCCTATCAAGAAAGGGTCTTTTTTATTCTTTTAATTAGGGTTTTTGTCCTCTATCTTCTGTTACTCTAATCCCTCAGACTCCCTTTCAATCTAACCCTGTTCTGCTAAGATTCTGATTAAAAAACACTCTGTTTTAGGTTATTCTACTAAAAGTATACTGTAGACTGTTCTTTTATATGTTTCATATACATTTATTTATCAGAATCATGTGAAATTTTGCATGCACATCACTTTTATATATAATAGTACCCTGTAAAATTTCAGATTTTTTGGACATGTCTGCAGCGGTATGTTGGTAATTTTACCACTCTGCACAGAAATTCCAGAAACCTAAAATCAGCACATCTCTTCTAGTTTTCTCCTTTTCCTCCTCTATTCCTTCTGATTTATTCTGGTCTGATTCCCTACTTCTTTCCTTAATTGTCTTTAAAGTTTGAAAATCTTTGGGTGACCCTAACCTTGGTTTTGGGCAACCTAACTCTGTTCACTTCTGCAGCAATCTTTTGGGCCTTCAGAAGCAGGATCTAACAGTCCTAGGCTGTCCTATTCTCAACTTCGGTATCAAAGCTTTCATCCTACATCAACAAAAATCTTTTTCTTTTTTTTTGGATAGGCAAGTGGTTTAGTGGTTAGTTGTTAGAGGTAAAGAAAAATTTTGAACCAGGTCTGCAACAAACTCAATTCTGAGTGTAACTAAGATGGATAACCCAAAATCCAACATTGTTCCATAATCTGCCCACATGATACAAAATTATATATGCATCATAGCACCAAACTTGGTAAACCATTTGATGCGGAACCAAATACAATGTATGCAAAACACAATCAGCAGATCCCAAATAGCATATATTATCCCAAATAAACAATTCTGGAAATTTAACCCCAGTGGCAATTTTGTAATTTTCCAGAAAAGTGAAAAATTACCAACATACTCTTCTGACACATCAGAATTTTTCGGATTTCTGGGAAAATTTCGAGCAGACTTCTAGGGTACTCTCCAAATTTTACAAGATTTGGATGTCTCTAGCTATATTAAACTAGAAAACCCCAATTATGTAAAAGTGTTTTAATGGAGAATTTCAATGGAAAACCCATAAAAATATAGGTATTTTGGCTATCTCACGGATCCAACAATGAGTAAATATGATGGAGTTTAAATAAATATCAATACCCCATCAAAATATTTTTGAAATATAACCCAAATAATAATCAAATACTCACAAAATCTGATCTGTCCACACATAGGTACTGTAGCAGATTTCTATATGAACTCAAAGAAGTGCTCATCCAATAACATACAGCCCATATTTGAAAGTAATGCTCTTAAACCTTGTAAATGACACAAAGGCCTCCTAAAAAGTGTAGGAACCTTGCCACAATCTTGCTCCAAGTAATAAAAAAATTTCTACACAACTGGCTGGTTTATTGTGTGACACCTGGGACTGTTACAGACCTTCCCTATTTAATAGGGAAGGGATGAAAGAGAAGGTGAACACATCCTAGAGGGTCGCCCAAGGGTTACCTACACCCTTGTAAAAGGGTTTGGTCGAAGAAGGTGGGGTTAGGGAGATGTGAAGAAGAAAGCAATGGATGTTTGTGTGCCTGTAGAAAATCTGATGGAGAAAGTATAATAAAGGGAAGAAGACGAAGAGAGATAGAAGGAGGGAGAGCAAGAGAAGCAAGAGATTAGAGGAAGAAGGGATTCCTTACCTAGGAATTGTGAGGGAAGAATTCAGCCCACTCGTGGGTGCTAAAAAAAACCTTTTTTATTTCTTCAAATTCTGTTCTCCATCGTTACAGCAATAGGGTTATAAACCCTTTTAAAAACTTTGGACAAAATCCCTAAAATACCCTCCCCCTAATGGCTCACACGACCAGCCGTATTTAACCCTTTATTTGATTAAAGAAAAATAATATAAAATGCCCAATTTACCCCATAAACCTTGCTAAACACTAGCCCCCTAAACGATGGCTGTAAAAAAACCTTATTACATGAAAAAAGAAATCAAATAAAGCATCCCTAAACACTCTCTATCAAGGACATCTGCACTTGGCCTTTCTTCCTTGAGAATTCTTGGGCTTGGGCTTCCAAATAGGGTAGGCTTTCTCCCAGTAATGGAGTGCTGCTGCATCACCATTGTTAGGTGCAAACTGAACAACCTTCCAAATAGAAAGTTCCTAATAACATGATATTTATAGGCAAGCTCCTTTTTGCAAGTACTGACAGAATACAACATCTTGAATAATTCCTTATTATTCTTATTTTTATGTAAAACTGAACACTCTTCACAATTTCTAGATATACCGCCGATTCATGGATCCATGTTTTTCTGGGAAAATCCATCACACTAACCATGTTGAAATCTGAAACCTGTATGCGTCAATCCAGTATAGACTGAAAGAAAGTTGTTCAACAGATATTCATTTTTCCTGTCCATATAATCTTAAAGGGGAGATAATTGTGCATAAAACTTCATATGTTCAAATGCAAATGCATGCCTGTTTCTTATGTATATAGGATAGTAGAGCCAAATTTCACTGCAAACTGCCAGCCTAATAAAATCCATCAACTCCCTTTTGATCAGCTCTAGACATATTTGAACGCGCAAAAACACAAAGCCTTAGAATGTGGAAAAGTTCAAGTCACCAAACATAAACTTAGCTTCATTTTCCCTATCACCGGAGGAAGGTATTTTAGTTCCTAGAAACCCCTTATCAATGTTCCACTCTTGTTTTGGACGGGTGTGTTCTGTCAATGTGCCACTCTCACATTCTAACCTTTCTCAATGCTCTCAATTAGGAACGCGTGACTCCATTACACTTTTAACTCAATCAATTATGTGATACAAGTAGTTTTTAATATTCAAATCTTGAACATTAGTGTGTAATTCTATTTTTTGTGAGGAGTGTAGTTTGATATTAAGCTATTGCCTATCGCCCCCTTTTACGCTTTAGTGATTATTGCATTCACTCAACTCTTTCTCTTTAAGTTTCAATTTGATTCAAGACTTCATATAATCAAAAAGATCATTTGAGGGATAAACAGTCATTTAGGGGAAAAACTAAGGATTTCCACCATTTTCAATACAGCTTTTGTGAATCTACCATATAATGGGACATTTTCAATGCAAATTTCAGAACAATTCCAGTCACTTTTTCTTCTTTCCAAAGGAAGACTTCTAAAGTTTCAGAACAATGACCTTTGTTAATTCTTGTTTTGCTAGAACATGGTAGTGGCGTTCACTGATCCTCTGCCCACAGATTATGGCTACGAAGAACCCGTAGAGTAATCCCACCAAAACAATTGCTAAAGCTACAATTTGAAAAAATACCATCCAAAGTTAGAATCTCAATAATTTAATAACATGAAGAGATAACAATAAGTGCTAGAAAAAAATTTGCATATTTGTCACAAATATCTTTCCTATGCTTCCAGTCAATAGGCGGCATTACTTTATATCTAAGAATGAACTAATAAAGTAGAAACAAGAATTATGCCGATATTATAAAGATCATTACACATATTGAAACTGATCTATTAAGAACAGGATAGAAACTAACTTCTGAAATTATAAGGTCAAGTACGTCACAACTAAGGAATAGGACAAGACATGAGTTGATACTATGGTCCCGCAGAACAGCATATCATCTGTTCAAATGAATGAACTTAGTTCTCAATGTTTCACACTTTCACAATAAAACCATATACATTGTGTTTTACCACAATGATAAGAGAAATGATCTTTGCAGGAGGAAATACAATGCCAGACTTGCAGAATAAGTTGGAAGCCACACAAGCAAAATTATAATCCAGTGGACATGAAGTAAAATCAAGACAGTAAAAGAGTCCAGACATATCTGGAAAAATAACGATGTGTATAGGAAAATTTGGTTCAATTTTGTAAAAGGAAAGCTCATATGTAGCAATCAACTGCACAAACAGATGTATATGCAGACAGATCAAAAGGATGCATTTTGGAAGCATATATTTAAAACTCGGAAACCAGATTTGGGTAAAATGAGATAAATTGGCATTCATCTTGAAACAACATGAAACCAATTCCAGGGTGTAACCAACAGCGTGATAGTGCCCAGATACATATTGGCAGTTCCAAAACCACGTTACCAAGTTGGAAAAAAATTCCAAACTGAGGCGGTCTTTCTGGCGTATTCCACATCACAGCCTTGCCTCCCACTGTATTTGTTGCTGTTGCATGCGCCCAACCCATGAGGGCAATTCAAACTTGAGTCGTGATGTAGGATAAGATATGAATTCTATGATTCTACCACGGCTGGGTTTTAACATGTCAACATATGTAGATTATATTTAACTAAATAATCACAGGTTCTGAAATTTCTTAACAGAGAAAACAGGTATGATAATTAAAGCTTCAAAGCAAATAGACTGAGCCAAATCAAGGCTGAATTAGATATTTCAAAAAGGTCAGCAAAAAGAAAAGTAAGAGAAATTTAAGTAGAAGAAATCAGAGGAGAATTACAGCCAATAAAGTTCAAGCAACTAGAAGTACAAGGACTGGCTTAGGCTATTTGATTATTGCTTTTTTAGGTCTAAGAGTGAAATTGATTTGTCACAGTTTTAAGACATAAAACTTCCACAGTAAAATTATGGTATAACAGGAAAAAATTTCAGAATTTAAATCTAGACAAGAAGAGCACAAATCAGAGAGAAAAACTAAAGGAATTAAGCCGCATCTAGGTCTGTGTTGAAATCACTCCAATCAGATTGATATTTTAGATGAACTCTATCACCCAGCAACAAGTATCGCAATACCCGAAAAGAAAAAACAAAATCATAAAAACACAGGTTTGAAATAAATATTTCACTTTTGAAAATCTCTCAACATATGTTTATAATGAAAAATCATCCTTTTTTGGTCGGACAGAGATATATACTTTTTCATTTACTCAGTCTTATTCTAAGACTTCATAAATCCATATAAGGTGTTGACAAGAAAGAAATAAAACCCTTGCTGGAAACTATCACTACAGCTTAAAAACTACAGAAACAAATAAGAAGACATTTTTTTTATATGCAAAAAAGAATTTCATTAAAAAAACAATGAGAAGAACAGCAATTCCACAAAAGCTTCATCCCAAAATACAAAAAAATAAGTGGAACCAAATACAACAGAGAGAGTTCCACTCAAAAAAAAAAATCATGGAACCTCACAAACAAGAAATCCAAGCATACAAGGTAATCATTTTATTCACCATTTTGTCCAAATTCATACTAACTCCCTTAAATTTTCACACTCCTTTCCGACCACAACCCCAGCAGACTGTGAAAGGCATCAGTCTCCAAATAGCTTTTTGTTGACCATTACAGGCACCCACCAGACAGGGTCCCATGCTTTCAATGTATCAGCCAATGAACTCCAGCATCACTAATGTAATGGCATTTACAGGCACCCACCAGACATGGGTCCCATGCTTTCAATGTATCAGCCAATGAACTCCAGTATCACCTATGTAAATATGTAATGGCATACTAATTTAGAAGAAAATACCAAACCCCAATCACCTCCTTGCAATGAAGGAACAGATGGCTGACTGCTCTTGACAACACATGCAGCACATATTAACCACGACGTGACCTCTCACCATCAGACAAGAAATTGTTAGCACTTTGTCCCTGTAGACAAGCCACAAGAAGGCCACTTTCGAGGGGGCCTTAGATTTCCTCAAGAGCTTCTCTGGGGTGGCGTTCTCCTTGCTTCTATCAAGCTGCTGATAGAAAGCACTGACCAAGAACACCCATTTGGGGTTATTATGCCAAGTTCTACTGTCTTCTGAATTTTGGGAGGGCATCATGTTTTCAAGCCTTAGAAGTAGATTTGAGACCCACTCTATTTCCCAGTCATTCAAATTTCTTCTAAATGCAAGATTCCAAGAGCAACTGCCTGGACTGAAAGCCACAAGATCTTGAACCATTGCCACTTTATGACAAGCCAAATGGTACTGGTTGGGGAAAACCATTTCCAACAGGGCATTCCCTACCCAAATATCTTTTTGGCATTGGAACTAGCCCCACTACTTGCAAGACATAGATGGTAGAAAACTCCTCATAAACTCTAGAGATCCCTTTCCACATCCCCATCCCAAAGATAGACTCCACAATGTTACTGTTCCAACTCATATCCCTAGAACCAAACTATTCCTCTATCACCCTTTTCCAAAGCTTTTCAATCTCACCACTATGCCACCACAACCATTTCCCTAGGAGTTCTTTAATGAGGGATCAAAAACAAAGGCCCCCTTCAGACCTTGAACAGCATATAGTCTTCCAATCCACTAAATGGTACTTTTCTCCAGCTGCACTATCCCATAAGAAATCTCTGAAGTTTTTCAAGCCTCAATGCCACTAACGCTAATAGAGTGAAGGACAAAAAGAAGGTTGGAAAACTAGACCAGACACTCTTGATCAATGGTAGCTTACCTCCTTTTGAGAGATACCTATTCTTCCAAGACAACAATTTCCTTTCCATACTTTCAATGACAGGGTTCTAGATTCTAGATGGCTTTCAATCATTAGCTCGCCCCTATAGGCAAACCCAAGAATGATGAAGGCAAAGGCATTGTTCCAAAACCAAGCAGTTTGGCCATCCTTCCCAAATTCAGCACATCCCCCACCCCCAAAATTCTACTTCTATGAAGATTTATTCTCATATTGAGATTAATAGGGTCATAGGGGTTTCTTTCACAAGTCATGAAGAAGAAGCGTGAGCCTTCTTCACGGCACTAGAAAAGGAGGCAAGTGGAGGATGCTTACAACAAAAGAAGCTAGACACAAGATTATCATTTTTACTGACCATGCGGCTTTAAAATACCTTCTAACTAAGAAGGATGCAAAGGCCAGACTACTTAGGTGCAAATCTCCCATTCTCCACCTTTTTCAAGCAAACACTCCAAATCCAACAAGATATACAGTGATTTCTACTCGACTTCATCTAAATGCTATCTTTCCTCTTTTTTCATCACGTCCTTTCCACTAGGGTTTTTTCAAATTTGAGGTTTTTTTTTTTTTTTTTTTTTCAGATTTGGGGTTTGAATTCTGTTTGTTACCTACCCTCAAGCAAGCACCCCTGACTTTTGTGTTAACCCTCAGCCATGAGGACAGCTATGAGAACCCAATGGTGTTTATTAACTGAGATGCTGGTCATTTGATCCTCTAATTTAAAGAAATGAAAGAAATCATGGGTACGATGCCTTTTTAATCTTTTATTTTTTTATTTTTAATCTGGATTAAAGCTTGTATATATATTTTTTACAGTAAAAGAACGAATGCTCTGATCAAAATTGGATGTTCATGAAAGTGTCTTCACATATGATACCTATTTCTATTCTGTGCACTGGATTAGCCATAAACCAAAAATATTGTTTTAGATTTCATGCAATAATTCAAGATTACTAATTCTCCTTACCTTCTTTATTAATTATCAATATTATCAATTTATAGAGAATATGAATGTCTGAGAATTCAATGTATTATGGTCATTTGATGTAATTTCAATAATTAATTGTAGTTGAAACAGCCGATTTATTTGATTGAGGAAGGTGGAAATGGTTAGAAAGGGGAACCTAAGATAATGATAATGCACAATTTTGATAGGTACAGCTGTGATGATAGTTAAATATGGATAATTTATTTGATTAAGTTGTGATAACTAGTGGGCAGAGTATCACAAATTTGCAAGGTGTACCTGATGGTATTGAGATGTGGCCATCAAACAATAGGCCCATGGCACTATCAATGCAAAGGTCTCAGTTTCAACACAGTTTAATGCTCATAAGATTAAACATGCGTCATCAAGCATTTTCGGATCCCATTAACTTTCTTTCATTGAGCATTTCTAGTTCTAAATGTGTTTTTATACCAGATTTCATGTATCTATAATGATGGGTACTAAATAATTTCGGGTTTCAATTTGCAGCATTGATGCTCATCCGTTCCCACTGAAAATTAGATTTTACTTTCTTTTTTCTTTTTCTTTTTTTGTATAAGTTTTTTTACTACTGTTTTTTAACCTTTAAACTTGACCTAGATCTTATTTTAGAATGTTTCTTTGATTAAGGGTTTTATATATGTTTTTTTATTTGTTGCTAGTTCTTCGCACCCACCCTGTCTTTATCAACTCATTTGTTTTCTGATTTTCATCTTATTTTTTAGCCTTTACTCAAGCTTTTATCTTTTCTTCCAATTATACCTTTCCCTATTCATTCAGTTTACGCTTTGTGTTTATATCTCTACGAGTAGGAACGGGTGGAGGAACGGTTATGATGCGGAACCCCTAAGAGAAGGCGGGGTTCCCCACAAGTGTAGGGCCCAGTCAATAGTCAACAACACTCTTTAAAAGTGGGGAATACCATACAGAACATTCTGGAAAATTTGAGGTGGCAGTGGTGAAATTACCAAATTGCCCTTGGCCGTGAGTCAGAAAAATAGGATTTTGGCAGGGTTGTTCTTAGTCCCAAAGTGTATCTCTGATCCAAATTTCAACAATTTTGGACAAGTTTTAGTGTATGAACTTATATTGAAAAGGTTGTTGTTTGTGTGTAAGGAATTTATATAAACACATTGAATGCTATTTGGACTGATACTAGATCAGGTCAAGTTATTTGGGATGAAACAGTGGATACGTGGGAGGTTCAAAGTGATCAAAGGAGGCTGAGAGGTTCAGATTTAGGACTGTTTAATGGGGCTGATTTAAGCTCTAATTAGAGGACTGACTGCATGGTTAAATAGAGACTGAAATAAGATCAGAATTGGGACTAACAGTGGGTATAGTCAGTGGTTTATAGAGGTTTAATTGAGGGTAGAAGTCCGGAACAGCATGGGTCAGGTTTGGGTTCGAACAGGCTTGGATATGGGCTGTTTAAGAGGGCAGTAAGTAGTGATTAGTTGGAATGT
>JAOXJP010132236.1:0-13569 GCA_025762735.1 Platanus orientalis | reverse complement strand
TTAAATATATATATATATATATATATATATATATATATATATATATATATATATATATATATTGTAACATAATACCCATTAAGCTGTTGGGAAGTTTTTTCAGTTTTTTTTTTTTTAATCTTTTCTAGCAAGCCAAGCCGAGTTCAAGCCTACCTTTACGAGCCCAAACTGAGACTGAACTTGACAACTCAAGCACATCACAAGCCTGAAACGAGCATGAGCTTGGCCTTCACGTGACCAGCCCCGACTAAGCTGGGCAAAGCTAGTCTCGTTGACATCCCTAAGTCAAGAAGGTTCTTCCAATAATTCTTGAGAAAGGAAAAATATGAAATTGCCAACTCTCAAACAGTAGTAATCTTAGATTACCCAAACACAACGCTTGTAGCTTTAGGTGCTCTATTTATTAAGATATCAGTGTTTCTTATCTCCACTAATTCTCTCCAACAAGAAGGGTTCTGCGAAGAAATGGGGAGAAATCCTTGGCCGAGGCCATTTGGCTTTCATTTTCTCTCTGTTCTCCTCTTAGCACTCACATTTGAAGCAACAGGATTTTTACCGCAACAAGAAGGTAATTTCGAGTAATCTTGTACTATTTCGAAGTCTCTTTACTAAGTAATTACATTGCCGCTTGCTAATCATATTGTCTCCTGATTGAGAAGTGAAACCTCATGTAGAATCTGTTGTTTTAGTGTTGTTTTCTGTCAATTTATGCTTGACACCGTACGTGCTAACCTATGATACGTAGTCCGGAAAGTATCCTCCCTGCCACCTTAATGCCCACTAGGGGAAATATCACCTGCGCCGACCCTCTTTGTGAGACAAGACAGAGGGGAAGTATCATTTCACTTTTTGGGGTGACGTGACATCTCCGAAAGTGAACTGCAGCGTTTCTGCTCACCCACGTTACTGGCGATGTTGCCCACTCGCAGACCGGGATTCAACTTATATAAGGAATGGATTTCCGATACGTGGGTCTGTTTTGTCTTCTTCTTTTTATTTCTTACTCTTTTAATTTGTTGATTACTTTCGTTGGTGCTCACCCATGGAACTTCAATCGCCTGTGATTTACCTTAGTCGAAGTTATGTGATCGAAGTTGGATTTCTCAAATTCAGGCTTCTGCTTGGGGCACTCTTGAGACCTCCTGATCTTGGTTCTAGATGATTCGGTTCCATGTAGTTTGAATGGTCACGCAAAACACCCACTGAAGAAGCTTCGTGAGCATTCAGTGGGTTGGACCTTGTTCACCAAAGTGAACCGATCATCAAGCTGCATCTTCCATTACCCCAATGATCTACAAAGATGAGAAATCCTATCCAAATCCATGAGGGTGACCTATATCTCTTTCCAACATGATCTGAGATTTGGAAAAGTCTTGATGAGACCTGGAATCCCAAGTCGTGGATGGCCGCACGGTAAATACCCTCCGATCTCCCAAAAGCCTCCTGTACCTGAGAACAAAAGGATGGGAGACGCCGGTCTGGCGCTGGTCTACGCTCTCCGATGATAAAGTTACTTTAATCCCTTCTTTTATGAAATAATAATTCATCACCTATTGTATTCTTATCTTCCCTGGTCGAATATCCTCCTTTTATAGGACTAGAGGGGTCCGAGATCCGGGATTTCGTCGGATTTTGTGCCCACAACGTGGGTTGGAGTTTTGGAGATGGCATGATCCCCGGCGTGGATCTCGGAGGCGATCATGGTACTGTTACTACATGTCTTTGGGTCACTCGGTTGGGTTATTTTGGCCGATCTATTACTTCTAAATTGGTCGTTTCCTTTGCGCTATCGGTCGTTTGTTTTTGTATCTTTAGACACAGCCATCAATGCGCTACACTGGGCTCATTTCGTTCAAGCGTATTGTCTCTCCATCATCTGTCCCCTCATTCACAAGTCTGTTGATAATTCGGGTCCTTCGTCGAATTGGTTGGTGATGTTACGTATGCCACCTACTTTAATTTCCGGAGGTTACCTTCCTAGGCTGCGTGTCGCTTTTGTTACCGTTATACACGCGTCACGTCCATAGCTATTATTCCTCGAGTCACACGTGCATCGGACGGTGCATGATTCTCTTAGTAATAAACAGCCAAGATTGGGTTCCTATTGCCTACAATTGCTCCAAATGATCCCCTTTCTTCCTCATTTGAGAATTCTTGCTCCGATGCAATTTCTCCTTCACCGTTTTCGGCATTTGTTTTGTTGAGAAACTCTTCGTTCACAATAGCCTTGTCGTCCCCCCCGGTAAGCCTTCCCTCTTTTCTTTTTGTTTTTCTTTTTTCTCTATTTACATATATATTTGGTTCAGCCTAGTTTCCCGACACTAGATCTTACTAATTCCTCTTTAGGGTTTTACTTCGTTTGTTTGTGTTTCTTTATCAGAGCACGACAATGTCCCCCTAATTTAAGTGTGTTTCCCTATGATCTTTATTTTTTTTCTTCATAGAGTTTTTAATGAAGTCATTACCCTTCTTGGTTCATCTATAGAGGTCATTTACGCTCTCGGCAAGATGAGTTTCGAGGATTTTGGGTCCGATTCGTCTGAGTCAGTTTTGGCTTTGAACGATCCCCATGTTTGGGAAGAGTCGGCCAAACAGGCCCAGTCATCTAACTCATATTGCTGGTCCCGGTTTGCGAATGTACCCTATATGGATGAGGGTATTCCTTCCATACTGTATGTGTCTGACCTTTGAGATCTTCTCACATTTTACCAAATCCCTGCTGAGACTAGGCTTAGAGATCCTCAACTTGAGGAGTGAGCTTGTACAATTGTTCCCTAGGAAGCCTGCTTCTTTGATCAGGCTTTGGACGGGGGTCTCTAGTTTCCTGTTCCACTTTTCATTCGTCAATGGATGTCTCATCTTCGCCTTGCTCCTGCTCAGATTATACTGAACAGGTGGAGGATTCTGACAGGTTGTATGGTATAGTGACCGGCATGTAGTAACCGTCGTGACCACTTCACCATCCCGGAGTTCCTCTACTATTATAAGGCGGATGAACTCCATTCCGGTTGGTGATATTTCACCACTCAGAATAAATTCCGAATGCTAGTCAAAGCTCTTCCTACTTCCCATAAGGGGTGAAAGGAAAAGTATGTCTTCCTTTCTAGGGATGGTTGGGAATCCTGCTATTGGGAGGACGGTGTTGATCGTGTGTTTAGCATTCCCAAAGTATGGGGCCAACTAGGTCATTCAGGTGAACCTTCTGTTTCCTTTTCTTGGTCTAAATCTTTTTCTTTGCCATGTTTTGGCCTAACTAACCTTCTAAACTCCTTCTCTATTAGTTTTGTTT
Source organism: Platanus orientalis (assembly GCA_025762735.1). Lineage (NCBI taxonomy): Eukaryota > Viridiplantae > Streptophyta > Magnoliopsida > Proteales > Platanaceae > Platanus > Platanus orientalis. The sequence continues at coordinate 10,280 of JAOXJP010132236.1, read as the reverse complement.
GACCTGGTGCTAAGCGATGAACAATTATTCCAAGTGAGCCAAGCCATTGCTCATTTGATCAAGGATTTCTCTCTCCTGCTTACCCCTGAGTCTTTGTTTTCTTACTTACTTGTCTGGATACTAAGCCCGAGGGGGGTGATGAACTTGCAGGTTGCCTTCTCTTTGTTCCCCTCCCCATTTTTTTTACATATATATGCATTTTTTTTTACCTCTTTTGTCTCTAGTCTCAAGAATGTTTGCTCGCCCACCAAAGGGTGCCCTGGTTAGGGCTCAGGCCAAGGCAGGTGGCAATCCATTGGGACCAACCGCCAAATGTCCATTATTCAGTTAGCGCTACCTGACAAATAAGGGTAAGTCTATCGAGTCATCGGCTCCAACTAGTACCCTCACGCTGTCCTCCGTAGTTAACTTAGAAGCGGTCATTGATTCGGCTCCTAATTTTGAGGATGTGATCACTGACCTCCTCTAGTACCCTATCGCACCCTGAAACCCATTCTAGTAGGGTCATGAATTTTGGCACATGATATTAACACATCACTTCATGTTGCATTCAATCATTCTTAACCTGTATAAATTTTTAGCTTTTATTTTTCATTCATTATTTTTATTCTTATGCAACAGAATGATAAATCAATCACATTTTTCCAATAAACATCACATAAAAATTTATTACATTTTCCCATAAGTTTGACCTATATAAAAATTTCATAATCCGTACACCATCATCCTGTAAATAAACCATAAACATTGCCTAATATTCCCATTGAAATTAAATATACTGTCTGACATAATCAAATCCAATAAACTGAAATCAAATACTGAAATCCCTAAACTTATTACATCCCTTGGAATTTAAAATGCAATAACTGAACTAAAATAAATAAAATCTCTAACTAATAAAAAATGAAATAAACATGTGTCTGGTCACTAGCTTTCTTTATCTGGAAATGCTACTCTGCAATCTCCTCATCATCTATGGTATCAGACTAAGGTAAGTTTGATATATTTAGAGCAAGAAAATAGTAAACTATAGAAATAGTGGATCAAATCTTATCATGATTTCAAAAACCAAATAGATACTTTATTATTTATAATTCAATATTCATAACAATTCATAAATCAATCTTATACATTACTAAACATTTAGTAAAAATTATAATTTCATGTACAAAACAAAAATAGAAGATAACATATACCTTTACACTTACAGAATGGAACGGATTATATCATATTTCATATCATAGTCAATACAATACAGAACAAAACATATATCTGTTATCAAGCTAGAACATATAACCAATTCACAACATTTAAACCCTAGTGAGAAGGGTCTAGTTTGCACCATTTAAACCCAGGTGATAAGGGTCCAGTTCACACTAATTATACCTAAGTGAGAATGGTTGTTATTACCTCCTATGTGGAAGCAGTAAGGATCCATAATAGTTCGCACCGATTATACTAAGGAGTAAAGAGTTTCATCAATAATCCCCCTTGATGGGCAAGGTGGCTTTTTAACAGTACATATCATTCTCTTGTAGTTTCAATCAAATCACATAGTTTATATTAGAAACATATAACAATTCTTTACATTAACTTAATTAAAATAACATATAAGAACATGCTTATTCCAACTAGGCATAATCTATAAAACATGTTTTTTAAAGCACACCAAATCTGTCCAGAATAATATTCTTGAGAATCAGTAATGGTTGGATGTAAAAATCGACATCTTTCTTTGTAAAATAAGATTTAAGATCACAAAGAATAAATCAAAGGCTTAGACATATAACTTCTTGCAAATCAGTAAACAAGTACCTCTAAAATTTTTAAGAAGACCAAAACAACTTTTAGAATAGCTTTTACAATTTTAGGAATAAAACTTTCTTTTAAAACTCTTGATTTTCCATTAAAACATAGTTCTGCATGTATTAATCATACAAAATGGATTCAAAACCGATGATTCAACTTATTAAAATCATATAGAATTGAAGACAATTTACTTTTATATCATGTTCTTGTAAAATTATTGTATCTCTTTCAAAACCTTGTTTTAGAAGTTTAGGTAAAACTACAATGGATGAAAAACAATTCAAATCCGGTTAAAAATGATGAAAACCTTTGCAAAACGGAATCAATAGAGTTCTAAGAACCTAAAGAATGAAACTAAAACAATAGTTTAGCTATGTTCTTACCTCTTTGTGTGTTAAACATTCTTAAGCTTTCATTCTTCAAAAAAGTCCTAGACCTATGTGAAAACCTAGCATTTTATTCTCTTTCCTCTAGGGTTTTCTAGGTCTTTTTAGGTTGAAGCATATCTAATTTATAGGCCTAAGAAGAGACACACGATTGAATTTTTTTTTTTTTTTGCGAAAACACTGTAGAAAAAATATTGTTCATTACGAAAATACTGTTCTTCATAAGACACTGTAGTAGAAACACTAGCAAAAACATCATTCATCGCAAAAATACTATTCATCCTTCGTGATAACACTGTTCATCTTTCGCAAGAACACTGTTTATCCTTCGGGAGAACACTGTTCATCCTTCGTGCAGACACTATTCATCTTTCACAAAGACATTGTTCATCCCTTGTGAAGACACTGTTCATCATTTGCTAGACATTGTTGACTCCTTCTCACTAAAATGCCAATATCTTTTTTGTTTGAAGTTCGATTAACTCGTCGTATGTTTTATTAGACTTTAGACTTCAAGACCTTTTCACTGCCAAAAGGTTTACTCACTAATTCATCCTACATTTTTATTGGTGTATTTTTAAATTTGTACTAATTTATTAAATGGTTCTATGTGTGTACGGAACTTATGCATTGTGTGTGTACAGTATAAATGTGACACCTATGTAAGATACGTGTGAACATGTGCAGGGTGTTACATTCTCTCCCCTTAAAATAAGTTTAGTCTCTGAATTTGACATACCTTGAGTGCGAAAGAAGTGTGTATACTTTTCCTTCATTTCATATTTGCCTTCCTAAGTCACTTCTTCCTATAAATGGTTTCTCTATAACACTCACATATAGAATCACCTTTGAATGCATAACTTGTTCCTTCTTGTCTAAAATCTGAATTGGTTGCTCATCGTAAGATAAATCCTCCATTACTTGAAGTGGCTCAAATTCTAACACATGAGATAGGTTGCGCGTGTACTTTCTCAACATTGATACATGAAACACATTGTGGACATGTGACAAATCTGGCTGTAAAGCCAGTTCATAAGCAGCATCTTCCATCTTTTTCAGAATCTCAAATGGCTCAATGAAGCTAGGACTTAATTTACCTTTCTTTTTGAATTTCATGATACCCTTGGACAATGATATCTTCAAAAAGGCATGTTCTCTAATATGAAATTCAAGTTCCCTTCTTTGATCTGCATAACTCTTTTGCCTACTTTGAGCAGCAAACAATCTTTCACGAATAACACTGATCTACTCAGTTGTCACCTGAACCAATTCTGGTCTAAGTAACCTTCTTTCACCTATTTCTTCCCAGCAAATAGGTGTTCTGCATTTCTTTCATACAAAGCTTCAAAATGTGCCATTTGTATGCTAACTCGGTAACTAATATTGTAAACAAATTCAATTAAAGGTAGATGATCATCCCAACTTGCTTTTAAACCAACCACATAAGCTCTCAACATATCCTTCAAAGTCTGTATGGTTCTTTCTGATTGTCCATCTGACTATGGATGAAAAACCAAACTAAAATTCAGCTTTGTCCCTAAAGCTTGTTGTAAGCTATTCCAGAATTGTGAGGTGAATCACGAATCCCGGTTTGAAACTATCCCAACTGGAATACCATGTAGTTTAACGATTTCATCAATGTATAATTTGGTTAATCCATCAAGTGAGTAATTTACCCTAACGGGTAAGAAATAACCGGACTTGGTCAGTCGGTCCACAACAACCTAGGCATAATCAAATCCTTTTATGATCTTGAGTAGTCTACTAACAAAGTCCATAGATATGTATTCCCACTTCCATTCAGTAATTTCCAATGGTTGTAGTAATCCTATTGGCTTTTGGTGTTCGGCTTTCACAAGCTTACAAGTAAAACATTTGGATACAAAATCCTTAATTTCCTTCTTCATGTTATTCCACTAATAATACTCCTTTAGGTCCTTGTACATCTTAGTACTTCTTGGATGAACTGCATACACTATTCCATGTGTCTCTTCCATGATTTCTTTCTTAAGTTCAGAGTCATTAGGCACACATAACTTTTTACTATACCAAAGAGAATCATCTCCCTTCATGGAAAATTTTTATTTCTATCATTTCTTGACCTTTTCTATAATTTTTTGAATCTGAAGGTCTGAACTTTAAGTTGCCTTGTTCTTATCATTCAACACTGGCTAAATTCTAAGATGCTCCATAACATAGGTCAAATTGTTAGAAGATTTTCAACTTAATGCATCATCAACCACATTGGCCTTTCTTAGATGATAAAGGATAGTGCAGTCATAATCCTTAATCAACTTAAACCATCTTCTCTGCTTCAAATTTATATTTTTTTATGAAAAATATTTTAAACTCTTGTGATCTATATAAATCTCATAAGGTTCTCTATATAAGTAATGCCTTCATATTTTCAATGCAAAAACAACTACAAATAATTCTAAATCATGTGTTGGGAACTTTTTGAAGGTCCAAGTTTTATCCTAGAGGGGGGTGAATAGTATTTATAAAAATTCTTTTAAACTTACCCCCAATCAAAATTCCAATTTAGTTGTTATGATAATTCTTGGAATTTAGTGCACACAAAGATGTAGTTCAATTATCACAAGTGCAAGTCAAAGGAAATTCTTAATTTTAATCTTTCAATTAATTTAAAATTTTACTTAATAGCTAATATGAAAGATCATATGAATTGAGTTATACATGTCATGAAGATAACAAGAGAAGAGATAATTCACACAACACAATAGTTATAGTGGTTTGGCACTCGGGCCTACATCCATTCTCAAAGTTCACAGCGGAGCTACTAAATTTTATTTAGATTGAATTACATTACAATCAAGGTTAAAATTGCAAAACCTATCTTCTTGAAAAGTAAACTCTACTCCCAGTGTCTCCGGCGGGAGAGGTTTATACCCGGTGTCTCTGACAGGTATTGGTCTACACTACCGGTGTCTCCGACGGTAGTGCTATGGTCTACACCCGGTGTCTCCGGTAGGTGTGGTCTACACCTGGTGTCTCCAGCGGGTATGGTCTATACCCAATGTCTTCAGCGGGTGCTAAGGTCTCAAAGATATATATATGAATCAATACAACTTACCTCACAAGGATGATGTATTGCTTGATGTACATGAAGGTAGTTGCTCTTTTGTTGAGCTTGTGTGCCAATCGGTTCCACCAAGCTTCCAAGAGTGTCTCTTGCTTCTTAGAGCTTCTCACAAAGGTTTACTTGAGAGTAAACCCTTCACCTAGCTTCCCTCTTCTTATTTTCCCAATAATGAGTACAAGGAAAGCAGTTGGGTGTCTCCTTGATCTTCAATGAATGCACATTAATGGAGACAAGAATGCCTTACTCCCAAAGATCTCTACTCTTTTCTCCTTGGAGTTTTCTTGTGTGTGTTCTTGTGTTTCTTGGTGTTAGAGAGCTCTCTTAAGCTTCTCTCATACTTATAGGGGACGAGCACAGTCATGCACCCTTGATTTAGCATTTAACCCAATAGTCAAAAAATCACAGACATCGATCTGTTATTTTTTTTGAATTTCTACGATTGTGGACCGATCTAACTATGTGGTATTGATCTGCTCGGATCGATTCGCCATCCCCGGATTGATCTGGTGTCTTAGTCTGACACACCCGAGCTTTATCGAATCGATCTGGTAAGCAGCGGATTGATCCACTAAGTGTGGATTGATCCGACCCCCTCCGGATCAATCCGATTCCCCTATTTTTCTGCCATGTTGCCTAGAACCTACTCCCACTCACTTGGGAACCTATGTAGGTGGCATGGGTTGATCCATAAGGCTAAGTAAAGGATTTTTGATCTTTTTAACCTATGTCTATCATGTTATATACCTTTATAAACCTTTTTGTACTTGATAATCCTTGGCTTCAAGTGATGGAACTTGTCTTCCTTCTCGAAAACCAACACTTGATGATTACGGACATGACTCAAAGTATGCAATGTGCTCATGCCATGCCTAATCTACCACTTCATGTATTTTATACAATATGGAGTTGACAATATACATCAACACTTTTGTTCATAAGACTTAAGTTGTCTAGATACATAGGTAATGACTTTTCCATCTTACATCAAAATACAACCCAAACCTTTTCTAAATGCATCACTATAAATCACATAATTCCCTCATTTGCTAGATGATAATGTAAGGACCAGTGTAGAAATTAACTGCTCCTTCAGTTCTTGGAAACTATGTGACATGCCTTATTCTAGTTGAACTTGACATACTTTTGTGTCAACTTTGTCAAAGGACCTGCAATGTTAGAGAATCCTTTAACAAATCTCTTGTAATATCCAGCCAATCTTAGAAAGCTACGAATCTTAGTCACATTCGTAGGTCTAGGTTAATCAACCACTACCTCAATCTTCTTAGGATCTACATAAATTCCATCCTTTGAGATTACATGTCCTAAGAAACCACTTTATCTAATCAGAATTCACACTTGTTGAATTTAACATATAACTTGTGGTCTCTCAAGGTTTGTAGTGTAATCTTTAGATGTTCTTTATGTTCCTCTGAACTCTTAGAATAAACCATAATATCATCAATGAATATAATAATAAATTGATCAAGATAAGGTCTAAATACCCTATTCATGAGATCCATAAATGCTACAGGTGTATTTTTTTGTCCAAAAGACATGACTATAAACTCATAATGTCCATACTTGGTAATGAAGGAAATCTTGGGAATATCATCGTTCGTAATCCGAAGTTAATGGTATCCAGATTTTAGATCAATCTTGGAAAAGACCTTAGCACATTGTAGTTGATCAAACAGATCATTAATCCTTGGCAAAGGATACTTGTTTTTCACTGTCACCTTGGTTAACTACCTATAATTAATGCATAGCCTTATGGTTCTATCCTTCTTCTTAACAAAGAAGACAGGTGCTCTCCATGGAGAAATACTAGAGCAAACGAAACCTTTGTCAGTTTAAGCTCTTTCAATTCATCTAGCTTAATTCTATATGGTGCTATATAAATAGGCTTGGTGCCTTCCACTAATTCTATTGCAAACTTAATCTCCTTGTCTAGAGGTAAGCCAAGAAGATCATCAGGAAACATATTGCTGAAATCTCTAACAACAAATATGTCTCCAATCTGCACTCCATCTTTCTGGTCGTCAATAATGTAAGCTAGGTACCCTATCCCACCTTTTTGCAATAACATTTCTACTTGTAGGGCATCAATAATCTTAGGGATACTCCGTATTCCCTGGAATACAAACTTGGGTTGATTGGGGATATTAATGGTTACCTCCTTTCTACAACAATCCACCTTGACATATTAGGCAGCCAACCCATCCATGTCTATGATTCCATCAAAATCTTGTAAGCCCAAGAAAATCAAATCTACTAATAGTTCTATTTCCTCAAACTTAACTACACTTGACTTGTATACTTGCTCAACAATCATAATCTTGCCAAAAGGAGTTGATATAATTAATTTCGTACTCTAATGGTTTCAGTGTAGCATCAATCAATCTTATGATTCAATCATCCAAAAATCTGATCAATCATAATCCAATTCTTTTTTATCTTTAAAAACTCAAAACCTAGAACACAAACTCAAATCCTAGGTTTTAGTTGTTTGCAAAATTTCTAGACTAGTATAAGATCTTTTTTCTTAAATAATCAAATAAACTCAATGTCAGACTTCTTACAATAGTCAAATTATCCTCTAATATATCAAACTTTATCAAAACCAGATCATATCATATCATTTTGAGTTATAATATATTTTCAAGATCTCATTCTAGTGTCGTAATATTCTTTTTGTCACACCCCGAAACCACACGTCAATGGGATCATGGATTTCGAGGTGAGATAGTAAACTTCCAAAATCATTCACTTATAACCTGGATGTTTATGCCCATTTATATATATATATATATATATATATATATATATATGGATTCCAACCTGTTCATTCAATTGTAGCAGAAGATTTTCAACATTAAGCCATTATTATCACAACCACCAATTTAAAGACCCACATCCAATATATCCATAAGTCAGTCCAATACCTTTGACATTAATTTATTAAACTAAATAATCAAACCACCATAGAATAATCATATCTCTGAAATAAAAGTGTTGATTACAACTGAAATAAATCAAAATATAAATGCTGAAAATAAATAAATCTCTTTCCAATAAATAGAAATAAACCTAAACTAAACAATACAAATAAAAATAAGTAAATCACGATCTCATAGCGGTTCATCCTAAAATTCCAATATAGATCCTAGAGGGGGGTGAATAGGATATTTTAAATTTCTTTTTGATTACCCCCAAATTCAATTGTTGTTTAATTTATTAAGTTGGTCCCAATGTTTGATTGTAATTGAATTGTGCACATGAATATAAAAAAGTTTAATTGTATTGCATGTGAGGTATTATCAATATGTGCAATGCTTGATAATGTAAATGATAAATGTAGAGATAAACCATAAGCAATCACAATATACATAAGATGTATAGTGATTTGGCACAACGGCCTACATCCACTCTCAAAAGCTTACCACCGAGTTATATAATTTTATTAAGATTGAATGATTACAACCAAGGCTTAAATTAAATAAAAGCCTAGTCTACTTACCAAGCAAGCTACACCTGGTATCTTCGACCGGTGTGGTCTATGGTCTATTCTTCTGGTGTCTCCGATGAAAGAGCTAAGGGTCTACACTACTGGTGTCTCCAATGGTAGTGCCAATTCTCTCGGTGCCTCCGACGGGAGATGTCTCAATAACTTAAATAAAGTGAAAAGGCAAAGACTACCTATTAAAGGTTGGTGTTGCCTTGCCTTTCACATGACTTGGGGTTGCTCCTCCTTGAGCAAGATGTGACTATTACTCCCAAAATCTTCCTTGATAGCTCTTCAAGCTTGTAGAGCCAATTTCGGTGGATTGCTTTTCCTTGAGTAATATGTGACACACACTCCTACACTTTCTTCACTTGGGTTTCCTTTTGGACAACGAGATGTACCTTAGCAAGAGTAGAGAGGTGGCAATGGAATGGTCTTGGTATGGATTTACCTACCTAAGCACAGAGAGAGATTTGCTAAAGATTTGGAGAACTAAATCTCTAAAGATCTACAAAAAATGAGCAAGAGAGCTTTCAAAGCATGGAGATTTTTCAAGAACCATTACCGTGCTCATTTGGAGCTTATCCTTATTTATAATGAATAAAAATGACTTATGACCATTAGATTAGAATATTCCCCAACGTTCAAATAACATGGGCCATTGATTTAAACGAATTTTTAAAGTTATGATTGTTATATAGTGTTTTCGTTACTTTGGATCGATCTTGGATCGATACAAATGCAAAAACACTTAGAACTTACAACTCGAGAGTTACTGGTTCAATCCCGGAATGATCTAAATAAGTTTGGATCGATCCCAGTTCGATCCCTAGATCAATCCAAATGCCCTGTAATGCCTCAAAATCCTTAGAAAAGCTATAGAGACCTAGGGATTGGCCCTTCATGGTCCGGGAAGCTCCGTAGACCTTTGGAACTCCTCTTTGGACCCTTGATTCACCTTGACTATGTCACTTTACCTGATTTACCTTATGTAAGCTTGGAGTGAGTTATGAATCATTTAGGATGACTTGTATGGTCCCAGTTTGCTTTGCTTGAGGTCTTCTTTGGTGCTTAATGATGATCTTCATAAGTCTTGGACCCAAGAACCTCCTAGACTCTAACATGACACCACTCATGTCCTAGACTATACAATACATGTATTTTACAGTTCATGGAATTTACAACATATTATATTTACATATCCATCACTCCTCATAAAAAATACCTATGAGATCCTATTCTTCTTCTGAAAAACAAGTCCCATCAGGATAAAGTAAATACGACACATGCCCAATGACAGTAGAATGTGATGGGTAAGACAAAACACGATTTGTTTTACATTTAAAAATCAGAAATGATTAAAATAGTAAAATCAATATCAATAAATTAATGTATGTATCTATCAATAACAATAATAGAAAATAAAGAATTATCTTCTATTTAACAACAATAAATTTCATGTCCAATTACATTGCCCTTT
>JAOXJP010132225.1:0-13569 GCA_025762735.1 Platanus orientalis | reverse complement strand
AAATCTATTTGTTTTCTTGTGCATGTGTAGTTAGATTAGAATATGCTTCTTAAGTTTCCATAATTTTTACAATATTTTTTTTCGATATGTCCGACATTTCCGATATATGTCTTATTTTGGCCTGACCGATATTTCTACCAACACCGACATTTTGATCCTTGCTCATGGGACTCAAAATCACACAATCTTTATTCAATATTCAAAACTGAATTACATCCTAAAGACTTATTCTATTTATAACCCAGTATTCTAAACCAACTTCCTAAACAAAAAACTTATCAAAAGACAAGACTCCTATTTTTAAAAGACACCTGATTAAAACTCCCTAATTACATCTAAATCCCTGCCATTTAATGCCTTATTACAAAACCCTTAAATCATTTCCCTATAATTTTAAAATATTCATTGGCAAGGCCTTTAGGGCCTGATTACATTAAAAATAAATCCCTAACTAAAATACAAAAACAACCCTAAAATAAAATAAACCCAAATAAAATTTCTAGAAATGGCCCTAAATTAAAATAAGACCCTACTTAAACCATCTAAATTAGATAATATAAACCGGGCCCCTTTTGAAGAGACACATACATGAACATATCATATTGTCTGCATCATGCTGGTAATCCACTAGTATGTTAACAAAATGATAAATGATGGTTTAATGTTAAAAGCAACCAATTACTTTATAATCAAACTTACAAAACCTGTCACAAACATCACAGATTCGTAAGCAAAGACAAAGCACAAATAACATCGTGAGGCATCAGTGTCCCCTAGAGAAAATTGACAATATACATTGAAGGATAATTCAAGGATCGTTCATGACATACCAAAAATAAATCAATACAGATTAATTTCCTCACCTGTTCATCACTCAAGTCAGACAACAAATGTTCTTTCTTTGGTTTCGTACAACCTTTTGGCTGAATTTTGGTTCCACATGTCTCGATTTCTGATATATGGTTTTTCAAAATGGAAATGTCACCATTACTTTCTTCCTGTTGTGAGAAGAAAAATATTCAGGTCATACCTCAAAATCTTATTCATCTGGCCAAAGACAAATGAAAATTCATGGAACATACACAATGATGACGGGTGATAGCAAGTGAGCTGTTCGTGTCAATCTTACAACCAACAGAAGGAGACTTTTCCTTGCCTGAAAAAGTTAATTTTATCCTCTCAAACTAATGAAATGAACCAATCACTAGATAGACAGAAAATGGAAGTCCAATAGGAAATAGAACTAGAGAACTTCCTTGTAAAAGCCCACCAGCTGCTTCTTACCCTTTTCTCCCACCAGGGATGATTTATCTAGATCTTCACTCTTTTGTGGACTTCCTTCTCTGCTAACTGAGAATAATTATCTTGATCACATTTCAAAGATGGGTTCCAATAATACAGGAAGCGAATATGCCAAAAACTGTGGAAGTTCAGCCTTACCAATATTGTAACGTTTGAGCAGATCCTCAAGGGGTAGATCTACCTCATCTTGCAAAGCTGCCAATTCTTCTTGCCTTTCTTCCTCAGTTATAAGAGCCTCATCTTCCTCAATAGTGTGCTCATCATCTTCCTGTAACAGCATCATAAGGGAACCCTTCATTTTCTTGCTTAGCTACCACCAAATGCAAATACAAAGAAGATTGGTATCATAGCACCAGAAAATCTAAATCAACATACTAACCCTTTCTAGATTTGTAAGGGAAATTGTATGCTACTATACTAACCCTTTCTACCTTAAAAACACCGAGGAAATAAAAGAAAAGAAAAAACAATAGCATTATCAAGAATCCATTTCTGACATACATGACCTTGTACAAGTGAGACATACAGCTTAATATTGCCTCGGTAGCAGACAAGTCATTCCCCAACTGCTTCTAAAATTTCAAGAAGCAACAGGTTGCATCTTTGGCAAATGGATGGGTTTCCTTATTAAAGTTTGTATATGGAGTTCCATGGTTTATTACTTGAATGCCAGAGAACTTTTTGAGTGTCATGTGATAATAAAATGAGAAAGGAAGAAAGCCTCACTGATTCATCTTCAGATTGCATATCATAAATGCAATCAACATCCGCATTATCTGATGGAGGTTCTGCAAGAAATATGTAAGATTTTTCGAGGTTGTCAAATAAAACTGATGGACCCAATAATAAAATTCTGCTTACTATCAGTATATTCTGTTGTTTCCATAAGATCATTTTCATCCCCTCCTTTATCTTCATTACTTTCGATTGCAGGATCTGGCTCCATTGACTTATAAGGAAGTGGCATGTCAACAAGATTTTCAGCCAGCATCGTTGAGTACCTGGAACAAATTCAAGAAAGAGTATATTATGTTTTTTTAACCAAACATGCATCACCACAAGAAGTTTCATGGGGGGAGTGATCTTTGGACTGTGCGCTCTGCACCATTATGATATGGATATTAATTATGAAGAATAAAATTCTACCGTTCAGTCTGTCCTAACAGAAAATCCAGCTGTTTATCAAGTGCCTTTTTCTTTTTTTCCTCAACCTCCAGCTGATGCTTGTAAAGCACCTGAAATCACATTTTGTAGGAAGCACACAATCTTCAGAAGATCACAGAAAACATATTCAACCGAACTTCAAAATTGCCATAGAGATGAACTTGCCAGCTTCTCTATCTTCAACCAAAATTTCTTCACATCCTTCGAAATATTGAGTGCAACCTTCCTCAATCGCTGTTCTTCTTCCTGAATCTCATAAGAGTTCAGAACAATAAAAATGACCAAATAATACCAGGTTCCCACTTTAATGGTTAAAATTAGGGACTACATCACAGACCAAGAAATCAGAATATACTGGTAATATCAAGTTTTGGTACATTCACATTGTATCAACACAATGTCATCATCAAATCCTCCCTACTTATATTTCATTATAGAGTTCTTTTTATTTTTTTAGTCTTGCTGTTATACAATAGTTTTAGTTTAGAAAAGGGAATAGTTGGACCTTCACTTTCTTTTCTCCCCTTGTTGCCTGGTCCAGCATGTTCTTGCTGGCTCTTACTGCCACCTTCTTTGCCTGAGCCAATTTCCATTTTCTCTCCGACTCAAAGTCCTGCCAACCAATCATTCACATGGTCAGGCAGATGTACAAACAGCGCCATATATCTCATTACTTATCTGTATTCACTAAAATGATCTATAAAAAAATGAATACAAAAGGATCATATGAAGTAAGTGATCACAGTTAACAGCTTTATGGGAAAGAATCCAACTTCACAGAATGAACATGTTGCTCACCTTTGACAACCAAACCATTTCCTCTAAAACATGATCCCAATGTGTTTTGCAGCGACGAGGTTCTCTTGGAGCTTCAAGCGCCTTAAATATCCAAATAAGCATCCAAGAGTCAATCATCAATACAAAAATAAGTGTGTCAAAATCCAGTGGTAGCTTAAGCACATGCGCACATGCACGCACGCACACACACACACACATATATATATATACATGATGCATCAATAAGATTAGCTACAGTATGATATATAGACTGAATTAGAACCCCTTTAATCCAACATTGATACTTCAAAGCTACCAAAGAATCAGAGACTGTGAGGGATAATACCTACATTCCCAGTCTATTGTCACTGTAAATATCTTTGGCCAGTCATAGTTCTAGAAAAAAAAAAAGGTAGCCAATGTACTTATTACTTATCAGACGGTAGCATCTCGAGCCTTGTCTGAAATTTGCCAGTCTAGACTAGTCTTAAATTTTTGTTTCCCAAGTATAGCACATATTTCCTTTAATAAATGAGCTACTCAAATTTTTGTTCCCAGGTTTTGTCGACTTGGATTGGGTTAAGTTTGGCTTTTGTTGTTGTCCTGTGGCTTTTTGATTTTGTTCCTCTTTTTGTTTTTCTCTCATTCACCGACCTGCTGAAGGTGCTGTTTGCTTTGTTTCTGTTCTCTTGTTGCTTTGGTGTCTTTTTCTGTTTCAATAACATCTTTTTTATCTCTCAAAAAAAAATTGAACAATATGGTTGATAAAATGAAAAGGTTTAGAATAAAGATAAAACAGACAGGTTCTGATGCAAGACTATAAGAGATAATCATGCGGTTTCCAAAAAAAAAATGCCTGCTATACCGTGTAGTAGCATTCAGGGTGCGCATTATGATGCAAAACATTATGTCGAATTCATACTGCACATACGCATAATTACATTAAGATTGCATGGTATACAACTTTCACAAACTAACCTTTTGGCGCCTAGCTCTTGTCTCATGATCAAGCTTGGACCTAGGACCTTTAGAGGCCATGGTACTCTTGTATATGCCTATATCCTCATTTAGGGTCTGCAGGAAAAATAAAGGAAATAACCATAACATAATAAGTCCAAGCGATATCATACTTTGTCAAATAATTAATTCAGTATTGGAGCAACAGTGGAAATGGTGAAGGACAGCAACCAAAATGATAATAACAGAAAATTTGCATGAATTATACAACAGGGGGCTTCTCAAAGAAGACATTACAGCACATACAAATATTCCTAGAATTCAAAAAAACATGGCAAAGCAATTCATAAAAAAAATAGCAAAGTAGGAAATCGGTCATAAAATACTTGGTAGAATGTACAGGTGAAAAGAAAATAAACCACTACTTTCGCAAGATCTAAACATTGAAGTGCCTGATGAAAATAGCAAAGCAAGTAGGAATTCTAAACAACCAAGCTTGCAACATCGAAAATGTTTAGAGAAGTTCCACAATAAAAATAAATAAATAAAAACTAAAAGATTCCACATTTGATTTCAATTATAGATAGAAACAACTTGTATATCAATGTGGCAAAACAAAAAGTAGCCATCTGACCAAACCCAGGGTGGGATTCACTATGGCAGCATAGAAGAAGCACCGCAAGATAACTCTTCCACTAACCTAGGATCTTGCTTTAATCCAGGGGTGATTCCAGAACTAGGCTCAAAGAAAATGAGCCACACTAACTACCAGAGTTTTCAGGCATCCCAAATGTAGAGACCACAGACCGAGAGGTAGAATCCAAGGCCCAGAAGATGCTAGAAAGTCAAGAATTTAAATTTCAAATTTAAATCCAAGGTAGATTATCGTGATAGGCTGTCACACATACAATAGGGCAAGAATACTTGAGAGTAATTTTTTTAAAGAAGGGTAATCAGGTGTACTCTTAAGGATCCTAACCCGATCTCCATTCTATCAAAAGGTAAAAGCAGTGCAATCTCTTATATACCAAAAATTAAGTATTTTGGTGGAGGTGAACCGCTGCAGACATAATCAAGAAGTTAATGTAAGTACCACCCCACAAGAAGACCAAGCGCAAGATGTGTGCTACATACGAGTTATTTAGAGTATCTTAGGTGGGTGGGACAATTTTGTTATAAGGCCAATAATGCCCAGGGTAGTTAAGGATTTTTTTTTATTGCAAGGTGTTTATGTAATAAGGCTTAAAGCCAAGGGCAAAGTAGGGGTTTTGTGTGCTAGTTGACAGTTACTGTTTTGTCCTTTTGTGGGCTTCTAAAGTTAACAAGTGGGCCCTACAAGTAGGTGTTGACAACCCCTCTTTGGTTCCAATTTTAGTAGTCTTAAATCATAGAAAACATTGGTTTTAGAAGCCCTTAATTTTACAAAAGTCTTGAGTTTAAGTCTAGGAGTTTAGAAGTTTCTAAATTTAGCAAGAGTCTATTATTTTAAATCTTTAAGCCTATTTAAGAGACACCCCACCAGTAAATCAAGACAATTGAAGATGAATTGAATTTAAGTTGGGTTTTCTCCATGGGTATTGTATCCCATCCTATCCCCTCCCCCTCGTTGATGCTGGATAGCGGCTAAATAAGGAATGAAATCAGTGACAAAACAAGGGGTGTACGGGTTGGATCAGTGGGTCAAAGGGATACTGAGTTTGAGGCAGACTTAATGAGCGGACAATATTGGCAGACTTATGTATGTGCCACCCCACAAGAGGGCCAGACTTAAGTGTACATGTTTTGAGGGTTTATTTGTAAATTTAAAGAGGGTTATTGATGTAATAAGGCCATTAGCGCCAAGGGGTAGGTTAGGACTTTTTATTTTCAAGGGTAGTTTAGGATTTTAAGCAATTCTCGAAACTGAATTTTAGCGCAATTTTTCAAAGGTCAAAACTTGTCGTTTTGGCTTAATTTTGGTGTCATTAGAGAGGTTATTCAGTTACCTTTCTAACAAAACCAAGATTGCACAATTCCGAAGTGATTTGGGAAAGTTATGACCAAATTACTAAGGGGTTATCAAATAGTTGCAGAAATAGTGGGGGGGTTTTTTTTAATGAATGTAAAACTTGATTACCAAGACCAAAGAGAAATGAAGAACAGGAGATGAGAGATCCCCAAAGAAAAGGAACAGAAAAGGGGCCGTATCACCCCAAAGAAAACTACAACACCAGCCCCCAACCCTTAGCCCTTAAAAGGCCCCAATAGAATTAGCCCAGTCCCTAACACCTTTACATCTTCTAGCCCAAAAAATGACCAGGTCTTTGGCTCTTTTATACACTTGGTAAGCCGGTTCTAAACACCTTGTTGTTCCTCTCTTTTCACACTGCCCAACAAACCACAACAGGCACGACTTTTCAAAGCCTCTTACCAAAACTGTTAAAGGCTTTCAGCTTCCAACCAAGAAGAAGGTCCATCAAATTCCTGGGGGCTATGAAACTGATACCAAAATCCTTAGTGATGCCGCACCAAATTTCCCAAACAAAGGGGCAGTGAAGTAAAATATGTGTTGCTGACTCCATGTCCCTATAGCAGAAAAAAGGCAAATGCTAGGCCGGACAAGCCCCTTTCACTAAAGCAAATCCATAGTCAAGATCCTATCTAGGACCACGGTTCATAAGAAAAATTGGACCTTGAAAGGGACAACATTATACCACACCAAGCTCCAAGGACTCAGCACCTCCGCGACATTTGCCACATGGTTGTAGCCTACCTTTGTCGTAAACTGCCCCCCTGGACCTCTCACCCACAGCTGCCGGTCCTTCTCCCCCATACAAATCCGTGAGCCTTGCAATTGGTCCAATAAGTGAGCCACTCTCGAAGTCTCTCGATCAAACACTGCCCGCCTAAGAATTGGCTACCACACAATGTCGCCTCCCAGAACCGACATATACAATGCCACGATCGCATTGGGATCCGTAGCAATGGCAAAAATACCCAAAAACTCTATCTTCAGTGGTCTCTCCCCACACCAAGTATCCAACCAGAATTTAATCCTCATCTCGTTCACCACCTCATAAGCAAGACCCGACATGAATCTATAGAGATGATTCATTATTGCACACCAACGACTCCGACCTAAGGCTCCTCGAGGGATCATCCCCTACTCCATACTTAGCATCCACCACCTACCTCCATAAGCACCCCTCTTCAATGTCATACCTCCATAACCATTTGCAAAGCAAAGCCCTACTCATAGATTGCATCCTCTTGAGCCTCCTCCCCACCTCTCCAGAGGAAACCCCTTTGAATCCTCTCCATGGATTAACACACTGAAGTTGGCATCTCAAATAGAGATAAGTAATGAGTCAGGATGCTTGCCAAAGATGCCTTGATTAAAGTAAGCCTTCCCCCTTTCGACAAGTACTTAGCCTTCCACACATTCAAACGCTGCCTTGTCCTATCTATAACCGGATACCAGACCTCTTTCTGTTGAACCGAGTGGGAGTCCCAGGTAGGTAGATGGAAGGTAAGCCCTACGACACCCTAAATCCATTGCAAGTTGATCCAGGTTTGGCACATCTCCCATTGCAAACAAAGAGCTCTTAGCTAGATTTAGACAAAGACTAGAGACCACTTCAAAACATTTGAGCACACGTCTGAGCATCTTGATCTGACATTGAGAGTTATCACAGAAAATTATAGTATCGTCCGCGAAATGCAAATGGGATACCACCACCTTCCCTTGGCCCATTGAGAAGCTTTCAATCATACTCAAAATATGCTGCCTTCCCAATCAGACCACCCAACACCCCAACCACCAGCAAGAAAAGGAGTGGGGATAATGGATCTCCCTAGCAAAGGCCCCTAGTATACCCAAAATACTCTGTTAATAAGGACGAAGAACAACATTAGACTAAAGCACTTCCACATCCACTCTCGCCATTTCACCCCAAAGTCACATCTCATCACGTACATCAAGAACTCCCAATTAACATGATCATAAGCCTTCTTTGGGTCCAACTTGCACAAAACCCTTGGCTTGCCTTCTCAATCCGAGCATCTATACATTCGTTTGCACATAGCACTTCATCCATCATTATCATTCCTTGAAGAAAGGCTCCTTGCTCCCTCGACACTATCCCTGGAAGCACCTCTTTGAGTCTCAAGGCCAAGCATTTAGAAATTATCTTGTAGGTACTCCCACCAGACTCATAGGTCTAAAATCCGAAAGATAAAGTGTCCCCTCCTTTTTGGGTATTAATGCAATATAAGAAGCATCACTCCCTCTATCCAAGAAGTTGCTGTCGAAAAAGTCGTTATCACCAACATAAGAACCTCCCGAATCACGTCCCAGTAAGACTTGTAAAAAGCTAAGGAAAAACCATCCGGCCCAGGAGCTTTATCACCATCCAGAAGCCATACTACCTTCTTCACTTCTTCCTCTTCAAAAAGTCTCTCTAACCATTATGTCAAGCCGTTTTCAATAAGGGGCAGCTACAAACCATCCACTTTTAGCCTGATATGCCTGTCTTCCCTATATAAATTCCTGAAGTGATCTTTCACATGCCTTTTGATCTCCTCCTCATCCTCCACCCTAACACCCTCTACCTGAAGTTCATGTATCCCATTAATCACCCTACAAGCATTTGCCATCTTGTGGAAGAATTTTGTATTATTGTACCCTTCTTTTAGCCATTAAACCTAAGAATTCTGATGCCACATTACTTCGTCCTTAGCGAGAACCCTATCAAACTCCAACCTCAATTCCTTCCTAGCCATCCTTTCTTCATCCTCAAGACCCTTAGACTCTTCCTTCTGGTCCCACTTTTGAATCTCCTCCAAACATGCTCCTTTCCTTCTCTTGATATCCCTAAATATCTCCCTATTACACTTTCTCAACCAGTCCCTTATCCCCTTGAGCTTCAGGCAAAATCTTTGGCCTAGAGGGCCCCACACCTCCAACTCCCCACACTAACCCCGAATCATCTCGATGAATTCCAGGTGGAGCCACATGTTCTGGAACCTGAAGAGCAAAGGCCCTGCTCTACTAACCCCTCTGCCCACCTCCTTTCAGGAGAAGAGGTTTGCAATCAGACCCAGGTCTCGGCAACGCACTCACACTAACCGGCAAGAAGTAATCCTCCCATTCCCCAAACACGAGGAACCTGTCCAATTTACTCATGACAGAACTGGCCTAAAAACTGGACCAAGTAAATCTAGTCCCCGAAATAGTCAAATTGATAAGCTCATTACGGTCAACAAAATCATAAAACTCGTCCATCCCCCTGGTCCTCCGCTCAGCCCTGTTTCTTTTCTCGAGGTAGAGTACCTCATTAAAGTCTCCCCGATACACCAAGGCAGCTCCAACACGCTCAGACCCTATCAAGTTCAACAAGGAAAGCCTCCAAGTTGTCTCCCCTTGTTGGCCCATACGCCTGTCACCATCTAACATTGGCTTTCCCCTTTAACTGATGTAGGACAATCAACCACTTCTCTAAAAGCTCGAACTGATAAAGGGAGATGAATCAATCCATTTATCTTATAGCCTAGGTTAGGCCAGGCTCTTAGTTGAACCCTCCTTCGTGAGCCCCACCTCTCATGGGTCTCACCTCACACAAGTCGTTAGCCTCTCATGGGTCGCCCCACCCTAAGTGTGCCCCCGCCTCCCACATGCTGCCCCACTAGAACTTGGTGTGAAAATGTCCCTACATTAATCAGCCCCAGTGGGGAGTTTCGAACACGAGACCTACTTTGATACCACTTTGATGCAGCCACAAGAAAACCAACCACTTTCTCTGAAGGCTCGAACTGATAGAGGGAGGTGAATCAATCCCTTTATCTTATAGCCCAAGCTAGGTCAGGCTCTCAGTCAAACCCTCCTTCGTAGGCTCCACCTCTCATGGGTTCCGCTACACACGAGTCGCCCCACCCCGAGTGTCCCTGTCTCCCGCAGGCTGCCCCATTAAAGCCTGACGTGAAAATGCCCCTACATTATTAACCGTTGCCACCAACGTTGCTAAGAATAAATCCGTCCAAACCATCACACAGTCCACTAACTCCTTGTCCCTTAGAAGGATCCCCCCCGATGCTCCCACAGAATGAATCGCAACCCAGCCTGGATTATCAAAATGACATACACTCTAGATCACCTCCTTATCCACAAATGACAACTTGGTTTCTTGCAAGATAATAATCCCTAGATTGTACCCGTTGCTCAATTCTTTCACCAGACGCCTTATGTCGTGGTTGCCCAACTCCCTAATGTTCTAAGTGAGGATATCACACTTCATGAGCAATTGGATCTAGAACCCTTCTATTTTTTGGCCGAATCTTCCCCTTCAACCCCGCCTCCTTTCTCGTACGAAATTCCCTAACTAAGGTTTCTAAGTTCCGTTGGAACCCTTCCCCTATTTTCCCTCCCCCCTTCACACCTTGCCTGACAAGCCACCTCCCTCTTTTCCAATTCTACAAAACAACTCTCACGTAATTAATTCAAGACCTTCAAATGATAGGCCCAACACGCCACTGACCTCGCCAATTTCTGCAAAACCCACTCAAAGGCTACAACGATGGGGGGCTCCTCAAGCCCTTGCTTAGACCATTCAACGAGGGCCAATTGCCTGCCATGAGACAACTTCATCGATTCCCCAATTGAAAGTTGGAATCCACCTCCACATAGAAGTTCCTTCCAACACCAGAGCTCACCCCTATCCCAACTCCTACTGCTCTTCCAATCCATTGCCCAGGTTCCCACTAAGATGGACGAGGTCCCAAGCAACATACCATCCTTGATTCATCCATATCTACATAACCACTCTGAATTGACGTAGCCAAGGAAGAGCTTTCCTCGACCACGCCTTGTATCAGCGTCTAAGACCCACTTTCCTTCCCCGAAGTCAACATAAGTGTCCTCTAGGATCCTAGTGTATCCCAACATCCCCATGTGCCTTCCGAATGAGCTGATAGCAAAAGTTGCTCTCTTCTATCACCTGTGTAGAATAGGAGCGTTGATTGGCACTTGTCCAAACAAGTCTCTCCTAGTGGACCTCCATCCATCTTTTCATGCACTTGTGAAGGGATCTCCTTCCCAGTCAAACATCACCTCCACCCAACCTCTGAGAATCGCACCAGGGCAATCTATACTTTAGGATACCTCCTTACCTTTCCTGTGAGCCAGAATCACGTCTAAACCTATGCCTCAAGCCTCAATGCCACCTCCCACTCCTTCTGTATCAAGCACAGAGACATCGCTAACCCCTCTTCTCTGGTTGTCCCTAATGGTAGATTCCGTTACCCCTCCCCAGCATCAACATTACCCGTAAGGCCCTCCATCCTCATATACTCGATCATTCGAACCTCCCGCCTTATAAAATCACACCCAGTCCCCTCCACTACATAGGACATAGGACGTATTAGAAGAGCCCTCCTGACTTCCCGATTTACCCACTGCCACCTCCGCCTCTTGGAAAACAATGTTGGAGCCCTCCCAATTGTTAGAATTACCGCCAAGCCCCACCGCCTCATTATGATCATTAGTAAGGCCCTCCCAATTTCTCGAATTACTGCCAGCCCCCTCCGCCTCATGATGATCAACAATAGGACCCTCCCTCATTAACAAATTACCCTCTATCCCCCCTACCTAAGGAAAAGATCCCAAAACCCATTTTTTCGTTTAAATACCCCTATTTGCCACCGTCTGATGAAAAGGACGAATATCCCCCGCTTCCTCCCCACTCCCTGGTACGTCTTTCTCTCTCCCACCTCTTGCTCCAGACACCCCCTCTAGATCGTGGTCTTTACCAACAACGGTCGGCCCTCACACCACTCCCCTCGCACGTGTCAACATGCCACAATGAGGTTGACCATTACCCAAGCTGTCCCCTTTTTTAAATTTGAAATTGTCACCAAATGAGTCCATCTCTCCTGTCGGAGAGGACATCCACACTATCTCTAGCGTCCCTAGAGAAATCTCCAGCCTGACCTTCTTTCCCCTGTCGAACAAGCATATTACCCTTGGAATCCTTTCCAGGGGACCCCCCAAGAACTCCTATTTTGGCTACTTCGCAAGACAACAATCTTCTGGTTTGATCATCCACACCAACAAATCCTCTGTAGAGGTCTCCAATGGCCTTGAAAAAGCCAAGGTCCACAAATGGAGAAGAAGGCCATGGACCTCAATCCAGCGAGTGGTATCACTTGTCTCCCTTGCAAGAGTATTAACATCAAGTTTCCACCTCATGAACTCCAGACGGCCACCCCTTGCACCATCCTGAAGGACTCTAAGGTTAATGAGCAACATAATATTCCTCTCTGACTCCATGAACATGATACACCTATTGCTCCCTAGATGGCTCCACTTGGGTGTCCTCTCCAAATGAAGGATGTTCCTTACACGGACACAATCCTCTTCCCAATTCAGATGACCCCCCATCTGGTGCACACCACCACATTTTCCCAAAACCCGAAAGATGAATCCCGGCCATACATAATCTTAATCCCCATCTTTCCTTTGTTCATAACAATCTCCCCCGCAATCCTGGGGGCTTCCACCAACTGCAATCATGACCATTGTTGCTCCCTCCTCGAAGGCACATGAACAACATTAGTCGGAAACTCTTGTTCGATGAAGTATGAGGCACCAAACTCGCAGTCACCGTCCCAGTATCCGCTTCATTTAGCTCCAAAATCCCTTGTTGGACAGTTGTCCATACCAGCTCCTCAAGTTCTCCCTTCGACAAAATAGCACCACCGTCGAACCCTCCCTCCTTGATCAAAGAAGACATTTCTACTGAGGTAAGGAGAGAGCCTCTACAAGATAATCCACCACCCATAACGCATTCCTTTCCTTTAGCTGGATTCAAGCTTGGAACCCTACACATCTTTCAACAATGCTGGCTACCTTCTCCTTTCCCACCCAATCGATCTCTATCGAATGTCTTAGTAAAACTTATGCAACAAGTTTAAATGTTTAGTAAGTTAAGGATTTTAGAAAGTGTGTTTTCTGTAAGTTTGAATTTAGTATGTCTTAGGTTGCAAGTTTAATGGTTTTTAACAACTTTCTAATTTGTGTACTTTCCAATTGAATTAGGATGTAAGCCTATTTAAAAGGCACCATACCATACAATAAAATTCAGTGAAGAATTTTAAGAATTGTGTTGAATTATTGGGTGGTTTCCTAAGGTGTGGCTGTGGCCGTGTTCTCCCCTCCAAGGGTTGACACAATCTAGTGGCTCCCCTCTCTATCTCTTCTAAGTTGCAGACGTGGGCTCCCTCTTGATGCATGATAGGTCTAGAAAAACCAAAAATGAATAGAACAACAACAACAACAACAAACAGCCTTATCCCAACTATTTGGGGTCGGCTACATGAATCCTGTTCCGCCATTCC
>JAOXJP010132224.1:0-27559 GCA_025762735.1 Platanus orientalis | reverse complement strand
CCCCCCCCCCCCCCCATAGATTTGTTAGGGTGGTTTAGTCTTTATTTAGATTTTAGGAGTTATATGTCTTTTATTTGAGGTCGTGGGTATTTTTGTCGTCTGAGTATGGAGCATAGGGGTATTTCAGCCCACACAGAGACTTTTATTTGTAAACCTAGCCGTGGAACTCTTTTTATAGAGCCCACGACCAAACTTCACGTTTTTATGAAATAATATATGCAAAGTTGGTTTTGTCTCTCATGTTGAGTTCTTCCTCTTCTCTCTTTGTTTGCAAGTTGAAGATACCTAAGACCTTAGAATGAGATTAGGCCCCCACCTAGTTTAACGTTGGTGGTGGAGGTCATTCCTTCCCCTTGGATTAAAGGTTTTTCTTTTCCTTCTTATTATTCTTTTATCATATTTTTTTTATGCTAAAAGCTGACAGATTGAAGGAGATTGTTCACCATCACTTGGGATTCGAAGTTTTGTTTGTTTCAACACCTCCAAATCATCACTAAGGCCTGGGTGACCCTACCCATACTTCCCCTTCTCTGATTTTTGAAGTTTTGAAGAAGCTATAGGCTATCAAACTCCTCCTAGGCGTGAATTCAAACAAAAATAATGTTTGCACGAGATTGCTTCCCAACTCCAGACTACAAGGGCTTTGCTTGAGTTGGTTCTGCCAAGGTGTGACAGACTCCTGGGCGATCCCGGAGTGTGGGTCCCACGTTAGAAAATTCCCATCATAAGAAAACCCAGGGCTGGATTTTCCTACACAGGCAGCACCTCTTTCTGGGAGTTGATTTTTTTTATTTGAAATTTTGGAAACTCCAATTTTCAGGCACTCTGACCTTGGAACCTGATCACTCTCATTCCTAAAGACATTAAGAAGAGGATTGGCATCCGAAACAGGTATTGATTTCTCTCTTTGACTCCTCTTCCAAATTCTCTGAAGTAGTGATTCCGTGGACTTTGTGGCATATGGTTTAGAGTTGAGTTTTCAATTTTCTAGCCTAACACTACCACCTCTACCCTATTATCTAGGCCTAAAACATATTATAAATCTATCCTTACCTTTTTTTGTTATTCCTTGAGTTTGTTGGATTGTTTTCCTATATTATGGCCTAATTTGGACACTTTTGAGGAAATTTTCAGTCATAATATTTTTCCAAGCATAAATTCCCTAATTTGGCTCAATAATCAAACATATTATTTAGGCATTTATTTGTCTATTATTTTTGCAAGCCCTAATTTTTCAAATTCCCTAATTTGGCTCAATAATCAAACATATTATTTAGGCCTTTATTTGTCTATTATTTTTTCAAACCCTAATTCTTCTAATGCATATTGAACTTAATTTAAGAACTACCTGAATTAGCATGAGAATTGTGCAAGTAGGAATCTAGTTTATTTCTCTTCGTTACTTTAGTGATTTTATTCATATCTCATGTGCACACACTCACTATCCTATATGCATGCTACATCACACCAACTCATCAAGGACCTGAATGAAATTAAATCTATTATTGATGACATCACATTTATCCACCGTACGATGAATCACCAAGGCATTATAAGGACCCCATGCCAAGTACAAATCATCATCAACCAACCCCTCCATACCCCTTGATCCTATCAAAACATTCTTTCAAACCATGCTATCCGCTTTACCGCGAAGAGTCCTCCTAAATCACTTATTTTCTACCTACTCAGCTGTCAAAGATTTCCTTCTTTCAGAAGTTTTACCCAAAATGAAAACACCAACTTCACACTTCATCTCCTCTAAATCAACAAGCGAGGGCTCAGGCGATTCAAAATTTGAAACCAAAATCGCGGAAGAATCCCCCCTAACAACCATCGGAAAACCAGGGAGTTGGAACCAAAGAAAAAGTCCCCTGAACAAAACCTAAACACATTTTCACTTTTGGCGACCAAACGAAACTCACCTTTGAAGATGACATCAAAACGTCACCCGAAATATCTCTGTCGATCATGATGCCAATAGGGAAGTATCTTCCATGTTCAACCAGAGAAATCAATTGGGGTATACCACTTAGGTCACTGGTGCAACACACAAGCTTTGATACCAAAATTGATGCAGTACCACCCTTAGAAAGGCTGTTATAGGTGAGTAAACAATTGATGGACCATAACAAATTTGTAACCAAGTTATAAAGAACTGTGGTAGGCTGTATAAGGGCTAACAGATGGGGTTATACAGGCTAACAGATGGGGTTCTTGAGTCTCGGGGAACCAAAACAGTAAGTTTATAAGGCACTGATAGGATCGGTTTTAGGCTTATAACAGGGGCAAAACAGAAGCCTAATTTCTGAAGTTTATAGGCCAAAACAGTGTAGGGCTATGTGAACAACAGGGGTTGAAAACAAAGGGTACACATAGGCTAAAACAGATTCTGTTTTGTGGCTGAAACAATAAATGTGTATTAGTGGTTTGGCTTAGGTAACAGGTTGTACAGCAAAGGGACTATGAAGGGACTGATAAAGGGTTCACAGCTATAATTCTGGGCAGATTATGAAGCTGTTAAAGAGCCAACCACTAGTACAACAGGGTTATGTGTAGGGTTCTTTAATGGTGAAAACAGAAAAACAGCAAAGGAAGAGCAATGAAGAAGGAGAAAGTAAAAAAAAAAAAGAAAAAAAAAAAGAAGAAGAAAAAGAGATAAGAAGAACAATACCTTGTGAAGGAGACCCTACCCCACACCTAGGAAACCCCTACCTAGGCTTCAAGCTTGGGCACAAATTTGAAGGAGCACCAGTCTTGGAAGAGAGAACTCCCAATTCGTGGAACCAAAACCCAGAATTTTATTAATTGTTTCGTATCAAAATAAGGTGGGGAAGGCTCAAAATATATAACCCACGATTTGGCCTCTTTCCCTCTTACAATAGCAACTCCAATTCAAAATTCAAAATTAAAAGAAACTTCCCATCTTTAGAAACCTAGACTTTTTTTTTTGAAAGGTAACAAGATGAAATTTATTAGAAAGAGGAAATGGAACCACAACCACAACCAATGCAAGGCCATCACCCAGATGGTGAACCGCCCAGGACAACAACCCAAAAAGCAAAAAACAAACAACAAAGACAAAACAGGCTATATCATCTCATGCCATAAGGAATCCCAATCATCATCCATAAAATCTGCCCGAATCGAGCATCAATCAAAAAGAGCCCAATGGATAGACAAGACCCTTTCCTAATACTTCTAATAAAAACTTTCTACAAAAACATAACCTAAAACAAGCAAAACAAGTGGCTTTCTTTAAAAAGTCGACCAGTACTTTATTTAAGATAATAAGTGTGCTGCCAAAATTGCCCAAAAACAAATAAGAATGCCACCTATGTCCTAATTCTAATAATTCATAAGCTATTAAGTAAAACAGTACAATACTAAAAGAAAAAGACTCTAATCAGCAACATTGACCTCCACTTGATGTACCAAAGATATTCTTCAACGGTCTTCTCATGTGGATGCCACCAAGCCAAGTGTGGGTCCCACATGGCCTCCAATGTCCACATCAAACCCCCTTATTTGAAAAAACTCGACTTCGAGTTTTGCAAAAAGAAATGATCAAGAACTCGAACCACATAACCATAGATCTGTCTTCTCGCAAATAGTGGGTAATGGAAAGACCTCGTAATAATCCTCATCATACTCCTGAACTAAAGTCACACTAAAAAAATAGACTATGGGTTCACAAACTTGTAATGGTATCACAAGGAATTGTAAGTCTACACATCTCTACACTTGATTGTCTTCGTTTGGCATGTTAAGAACTAGGCCAACAAAGTCTAAAAACACCATGGGCTCATGAATTGGTGTAGCTCTCAAAATAGGCTGAATCTCTTCCTGAACTAGACTTGATTATCATCGGGTGGCTAGTCATGAATTGGGACAGCAATGGTACATGCATCCTTAATCATCACAAGCATATCAATCAGCTCACCACTAGTTTGATCAGTAACGTCCATATTAGTGTCCCCATCTCTAGCATTTTCTTCAATTTCCTGGGGCTTCAACCTCGGACTTTTTCTTCCACAACTT
This sequence comes from Platanus orientalis, assembly GCA_025762735.1. Lineage (NCBI taxonomy): Eukaryota > Viridiplantae > Streptophyta > Magnoliopsida > Proteales > Platanaceae > Platanus > Platanus orientalis. Next base: position 23,518 of record JAOXJP010132224.1, on the reverse strand, counting down.
GCAACCAAGCATCATGCACTACAATCTTAGCCTTGGAATCAACAAGCTCTTCACTCTTCTTTTGCTTAGCAAGTTGGTACTTGTCAAGGAGTGCGTGAATCTTATTTGATAAGTCTTGAACAACTGGTACCACACCAATAAGTTTTACTTGAAAGTGATAATATATTCCCTAATAAAAAATCTGCAGAATATTAGTGGTCTTGTTGAAAGTAGCCTACCTCTCATCTAATCATTTTTTTCCTAAAATCACTTGATGATCCTTTAAAATGGGTTCATACAAGTAGCACTCAGCACCATCAATGTACTCTCCTTGCTCAAACTGAATAATAAAGTGTCCATATTTATGATAACAAAATGATCCTGGATATTGTGGAAGTCTCTCAGCCATACTATGAGAAATAAAGTCATCCTCATATTGATCACTAACTATGATCACAATACGCTTTCCGTGGGGAAAAGTAAACGGGTATTTAACTGTGAAAACCATTAACTTTTCTAGAATCTCAGTAGCTGTAAAACTGGCTGAAAACTAACCCTTTGATAGGGATACCCTAAGGATTTGATTATAAGATAGAACTTGATTATAAGAAAGGATTTGATAAAAAGAAAGGGTTGCAAGAAACTAGTTAGGGTCACTGAAATAGGCCCTAAAGATATTAGAAAGAACTTAGGCTCTGTTTGATCGCATGGGAAGTTGGAAACTGAAGTGAAGTGAAATATGACTTCCCTCAACTTTCCAAAAGGTGTTTGGTTTCCATTGGAAAGTTGAGGGGAAGTTAAATTTTCTGTAAGTTTTCTATAAGGAAATGCAACAATCTGACCTTTTTTATGGAAAATGCAAGCTCCATTTTTTGGAAAGTTGGAAAATTGTTAGGAAAACTCATTTTACATTTCTGGAACTTTTCACAAAATCAAATGTGAGGAAAGTTGTGTATTTAGGAAAGTTGATTTACTTTTCCACAAAATTTTCTACTTTCCATGCAATCAAACAATGCCTTAGGTACGGAAGAGTATCATAAAAGATAGACACTTTAATGAAAGGGCTTGGATGGAACAGAGGTAATGGGGCAGACATAGATTTTGGGAGGATCCATGGATTCTCAATGTCCATAAATTTAGAATAGATTCTCCGAAACCACAAGGTTGTATAAATAGTGGAGTTAAAGATGCCATTAGCCAAGAAACAAAGGAACCGAAAGTGGATAAGCTAAGAAGAATCCTTTAAATGGAAGAGGTACAAAAAATTTATAAAAAAATCCTTATAGGTAGTATTCTCATAAGAGATTAACTTATTTGGCATCTGGATCATAAATGGACTTTCTTACTGAATCGGCATATTTGCTCGTTTCAAATTCATCAAACCGGCCAGCCCAATCAGAATCAGCATCATACAAGTATATGAAAAAAAAAAGATTTGGGCGTGAGGCTTCCTCCAATAGTCATATATTTTAGAAGGAAATCCTGTAGAGATGTCATTCCTATGATTAGAAACCTTGCAAAAAAGAAAAATTCAGATCAACCCTACCTGTCTCATTTGTAAGCCATGTAGAGACTGCCCTCCATTGTGTATAGTTTTGTGCCCCATAATTGCAAGAATTTGGCTTGCAGCCCCAATTGCTTTAAAGGGTTTCGGCCTAGAACTATAGCTCTTCTATTTGAATATTGGCTGATGTTGACACTATATCTAAGTCTGAAAAGAATCATTTTATTGAATATGTGGCCATTCTATCTTGGTATATTAGGAAAAACTGTAACCCTATGGTTATTTAAAATAAAATAAAAAAATCAAATTGTGACCAAAATCTGCATTTGATTAACAATATGGCAGCAGAATTGGAGAATGGGAGCAAATTTCCTGTCCAGGATTTAGTGTCCAGGGACCATGTGACTTCGTCTGGAATAAAATAGGCAGGAATTTGAAATTTCATCTAACCCCTGCCCATTTTATTTCATGTGAAGTCACCTGATGTCCTGGACAGAACATCTATTTCAAATTGAAAAGCCAAATCCAGTCAGAGATGATCCAATCTCCTAAAGCAGTTGAAGAAGGTGCAACATGGACTCCTCCAGATGGGATTTTGTCAAGATCAATTTTGATGGAACTGTGTCTCAAAGTACTAGAAAAGCAGGGATCGGGGTGGTGTTTAATGATTCAAATAGGAACCTGATTTTGGCAAGGGCAGACTAGAATTTTGGTGATGCCCCAAGCAACAGAGCATCAAGCTGCCTTGTTGGGCATTCAAATAGCAAGAGATTCAGGGACTAATATTGTTTTCCTAGAAGGAGATACTTTCAATGTTGTTGAAAGATTGAAGGGTGAAGCAAGGGATAGCCCGTGGGAGTTAAGGATCCTAATTCATGATGTCAATGTTTTATTTGTTCAAAGATTTCAGTGTTATGATCCCAAAGGTTAAGAGCCTAGTCTAACATGTTTCCATCCCCCCAGGATCCTCTCCAAAATGTTATTCAGATATCGTTCAGAAGATTTCAATGATTGACATGTGGCAAAATAATAAACAAAATTGAAAATGTGCAGTTCAGCTTGTTGAGTTTTTTTGGATATATATTGACCACCAAAATCTTCTGAACTTTAAAAATCTGGTGACAATCTGTTAGTGTTTCCATCAGTCTTATGGCTCTTGGCATATTGGTTAGGTTCGTAACAGTTGGTATCAGAGCCAACACAACGTCCTGAGTTTGAATCACGGAAGAGACGACCTGTGCAGAGGAAAACCTGGAGCAAAGTGAGAGTCACTGTTGTGTGGAAAGAGCTACCTAAGTTAAAATAAGAGCCATCACAAAAAGGTGGAAAAGACAAACTAACCAGAGTGAAAGCTATCACAAGTAGAAACAGCTAAATGAATGAGAGACCAGAGTGGTACTCTTACTAAGTGTGGTCGTCAGGATGCTGCCGAGCGTGATGAAATGCGACGATCCCAAAGGTTAAGAAAGCCTAACCCAACGCGTTTCCATCAGTCCTAGGGCTTTTGGCATATTGGTTAGGTTCCTAACATTCAGCTGGCCATATCAGGGGGTACTAATACGGTTGCTCATTAATTAGCAAAATTAAGGGCCTCTCAGGTTGCAGCAAAGGGTGGCAAATCCTCCAATATGGCTAGAAAATGTGGTAGCCATAACTGTTAGACCTTCAGGTCCCTTTTGAGTGACTATATTCCTTTGACCGAGAAAAAAAAATTGTTTCCTAAGATCTCAAAATAGAGGCTCCATTATCGTGCAATCCTTTTCCATGCCTCCCGCAGGTGGTGCTTCGTTTTCCTAAGAATTACAGATCAGGACTATCCATTTCCACCAACTTGATATTGTTTGCAGTCTCGCGCATTTGTACAGCCCACACTGCATGGTAGTCTTGGTTGGCCCTGAAAAGTAGAAGCCCATGTGTCGAATTTGTATTCAATCAAGCCCAAGCGGCCTCAGTGTAAGCTCTCTTCAACAGCCCATCAGGCCACCTGGCCCTCCTACTCACCATAGAGGTCTATATTTTGAAGTACATTTAAAATGGAACTTAAGCATGTTAGACAGTCGCTCACCAATGGCCACAACCCAAAAATCAATACAAAAGAGGGCTAAAGGCCAAGAATCAACATAAACCAATTTTTCTGAATGTTTTACTATTAGAAAGCATCAAGGAATCTAACGCCTTTTGCTAATAACTCCTGCAATGATTTGACCAAGTTCTTCACCACAGTCCTCCTGCACATGATGCCCTGCCTACAAGACCAAAATGTTAACCGCATATTACTTTCCAATATCATTCACCTAATCTACTGAAAAACTGTAATATAAAAGAAAACAAAAATGGGTCCCGCTTTATGCTGGGCAGTTTCTGAATGTTGAAATATGGATTATAAACCAACTAATTGATGATGATGATAATACTTGGGGTTGGCTATAGAAATCTTGTTCCTCCATTACACTATTTGGAGTCATATCTTCCAATAAATCACAAGTACTCAAGTCTTTCCCCACTACAGTAAATCCATTTTTTGGCCTTCCCCTTGTATAAATGCCTTCAACTTGCACCATCACTCCTCACTAATCATTCATTTTTGTTGTGCATGGCCAAACCATCTGGTGCAGGACAGCCTTGAGAAGCTATGATTTCTTGCAGTTAATGGGCCATAATTGACTAGAAGTAGTCATAACTCAGATCTATGATAAGACAACAAAACATATAGGGATAAATTTTGTTAAATCCACCAAGTCCAGAAAGTAAGGCCTGCTGGACTGTCACATGAACAGATTGGAAACTTTCTTTAGAGTTTTCAGTTTGATGAGAAATTTTGCAGGATAACAGTCACTTGAATGTGGAATAACCCCACCAAATTTCAGCGTAAGCACATGGGTTTAGGTTTGCCAAATTTTGAAAACTCAGGTGTTAGTTCGAGAATCCAGCACAGAAAAATGTGCAAAAACAGTCCTCAAGGTACATGATTCTGGACTCGAAACAACTAGAACATAAGTGGTAATTCCAGCAGAATTTAGGGCTGTTGGGGATAGAGAAAAGAAGAATAAACCATGCTGAACACATGGAATAATGTAGACAAAGGACTGAGATGAGCACAGTCCAGAATTCCAAAAGAAAACCACACAGAAGACAGATTTAATAAACTGAAATAAAACTAATCTGATGAAAGGTACGATGGCTGAAACTAAAGGAATCAAAGCTGTGGTCAAATACACCATGCGTCCAGAACTTGGAGGAATAAAGCAAACAGACAGCAGTAATAAAGATGGAGCAGTAGTGCAGGTTCAGAGGACAGCCCAGATATTCCCAATCTCCCACACTCTAATGTAGGAGCAAGGAGAGGACTGAATTTCTCTTGTAGAAATCAATTTTCTCCACTAAATGTTGGGAGCTTGGCTCTTTTATATAGATTACATCTTGGATGGCTTTTGGAAACCAAACAACCTAATCTGTGGGTGTTGTACGCCACAAACCTGGGTTCAAAACCCATCTTCACCAATAATTACCTATCAAAAAAAAAAAAAAATCTAGACTTAAAGGACCAAGTACTAATAAACTAATAAAAATAAGACCTATTTAGAAACTAAGAGAGCTGTTTCACAACCCTAAACCCAATAAAAAAACTAAAACACTAAAAAAACCATTCCCACCACACACTGATACCCCTTTAATATTTTGGTCATAACTCCCCCAAATCACATTGGATTTGCCAAATCTTGGTCTTATTTGAAAGGTAACTTGATATCCTTCTAATAATATAAAATCTAGCAAAAAAGGTAAGTTTTGACCTCTGAAAATTTGGGCTAAAAGCAAGTTACAGTATTACAACTTTATGAAAATAAAACTTTATAAACCTAAAAAACTGAACTCAAGGTGGACCCCACATGATCACCCATAACCATCTAACTTCTTGTTGTTGCTCATGGATGCCTACATCATTCTCCTCTGGAGTACTTGTGGTCGTGATACATACCACCCTAACTTGAGGAGGTTATTTTACATAGTATTCATGGTGTTTTCTCTATTTCCCAAAAGAAACGTCTGAAGAAGAAAGTCAAACCTCTAATGGATCTGGAGTTGTAGATGTAAGTGTAACTCACGTTACTTCTGACTTGTCCCAACTTCAGATTACTACTATAAAATTTGATGGTAGTAATTATTTGTCATGGTCTAATCTGCCCTTATTTATATTAAGGAGAAGGATAAGGAGGACTATTTGACGGGTGAAAAAGATATTCCTTTTCCTGGAGACCCCAAGTACCATAACTGGAAAACTGAGAATGCCTTAGTCATGGGCTGGTTGCTGAATTCTATAAATCCTGAGATTAATGGGCATTACTTATTTCTTGATATAGCACACCAGATTTGGAGTTCCTTGTCGCAGACTTTTTTTGAAGTTGGCCACACTACGAAAGCTTACAAATTAAGGCAACAGATTGCTAACTTTAAGCAAAGGGATCTTCCTTTGTCCATTTATTATTCCTCCCTTCGAAAGATGTGGGAGTTGGAGCACTATACCACCTATCGTCCATCGTGTGTTAAAGACTCTGTAGCCTATAAAAAATATGTGGAGATTCAAACATTTGAATTTTTGGCAGGATTAAATTTTGAGCATGAACAAGTCCGGGTCAATCTTCTTGGCAATGACCCTTTACCTCCTCTGAATGAAGTATACTTGCGTGTTCATCGTAAAGGAATAAGACGGGGTATCATGAATGTAGCTCTTATGGTTGAAAAATCAACACTTGCTTCTTCCTCTCAACAAGGAGGCCATGGAGGTAGTGGTTTCCATGGCTATGGAAGTCGGTTTAGGAGCATTGTGCTCCAATCAGCCCCTTAATAAAAATATCAACCAATTGATCTTTAGTCTGAACAAATGGTCTACCTTCAGATGATCTTTGATGAAGTGTCCGTACTTTGTATTGCCATGTTGTACAAGATATGAGTAACACTGATGTAACCTTATTGTGCATAGAAAAGACTGATAGTTTCTAGAACATGAAGACTAAGTTTGGAAATCAACATCCTCAACCATAGGAACTCATATATACCATATGCCATAGACCAAAATTCAGCTTCAGAACTTGATCTGACAATTACTGATTGTTTCTTGCTTCGTCATTTAATTTAATTTCCCGTAACAAATGTACAATATCTTGAAGTCTTGAAAGCATAAACACTAACATGGGATACAGGTACAATATGATACGGCTATGAAAATACGACAATTCTTGAAAAACTAAGATACGATATGATAATTAATTAATTAATATTTAGAGCTATATTTTTTGTTAATTTTATGTTTAAAAAATAAATAACATGCATCAAAATGTTTGAAAATATATCTAAAACAAATTTAAAAGTAATAATAAGAAACCAAGAAGCACATTCATACCCATACAACGATGTTTAGTCTTTAGAGTACAAAGTACTAAGAATTCAAAAAAATTACAACAAAAATGAAAAAGAAAACTAAGAGAAAAGATAATCATGTGATACGTTTCTCCACGGACTTTATCCCTCTCATTTTTTTATTTTTCCTCCCTTCTTCCTCTTCTTCTTTTTTTTCCTTCTCTTTTCCTCTTCTTTCCTTCTCTCTTTCATAGGGTTGGAGTTGTCGGTTTCGCAACCCGTCGCCTCCCCGTTTCCCTTCTTATTTCTTTTCTTATTGTATTTGCTATAATATCCTTTTTAGGTATTTCTTCAATTAAACCCCATTCTTCGATCTATTTTACCAAACTCCCTAGAATTTTGTATCCCAAACGTGTCAAAAAAAAAAAATTGTTCTCCAACATGTCACATAAACACATGCAGAGTTATTATCTAAGTGTCGGTATCCAATACGTGTCGGAGACGGACACACTGAGGATTTTGGAGTGCCCATGCTTCCTAGACTAAAGTTGATCGTCTGTCCGATATTGACCCTACCTAATCAGCATCAATACAAGTCACCACTTTATGATTCTCATGTTCATGATGTAAGAGACATTTCCTATGACAACTTTTAAAATATCTCAACACTATAAACAACCTCCATATGAGCTTGAGTAGGTGCATGAATAAACTAACTGATTCCACCCACTGCATATGTAATATCCGGTTTGGTCAAAGACAAATGTATGAAGCATCCAACAAGATGTTAGTGCCTTCTTGCATCAATCAACCGTTCACTATCATCTTCTTTCAATCAATAATATGCTTCAATTAAAGTTGGACATGGTTTGTACCTAGTTATTCCAGCTTCATTTAACAAGCCAAGAATATACTTCCTTTGGGGTAGAAAGATCCCTTTTCTTATTTGACAACCTCAATCCTAAGAAATTAGGACCCAGATCTTTGATCTCAAATTCCTAAACCAATCAATCTCGTAGTTTGGTGAAATCACTATCATTTATATACACAATCAGTGTTCTCACCTGTTACTATTATATTATCTACATACGCAATAAGTGTTGTTATTTTTTATCCTTAGCACTTCACAAATAAGACATGATTTGTTTGACACTGTTTATAACCAACCTTCACCATTAATGCTTGAAATCTCTCAAACCAAGCTTTGAGCAATTGTTTCAATTCATACAACGTCTTCTTTAACTTGCACACTTTTCCTTTATCGTTAAGAAACTAAAAACCAAGTGGTGGAGTCATATAGACTTCTTCCAAATCTCCAAGAAGGAATGCATTTTTAACATCAAACTCATTCAGTGGCCACCCATTGGCTGCTAAGGATATGAGAACTTGTATGGAGTTCATATATGCTACTAAAGCAAAGGTCTCTTGATGTGCCAAAAGTTTGTGTGCATCCTTTTGCAACCAATCCGGCCTTATATCTCCCAACTAAACCATCAGCTTTATGTTTAATTGCGAACACCCATCTACATCCAACCGAGGTCTTTCCTCTGGGAAGATCTACTAAAACTTATGTTTTGTTTTTCTTTAAAGCACTCATTTCTTCCTCCGTTGCAGCTCTCCAATTAGATTGTGATAGTGCCTCTTGCACACTATGAGGTATGCGCACAAAATCAAAAAAAAAAAAAAAAAAAGGAGAAACTATGAAATAAAGGAGGCAATACATAATATAGAACAAAGTTAGACAAAAGATGTTGCGTACAGGACCTAACACCTTTTCTGAGTGCAATTAGAATATCAAGCTTATTAGATTGATAAGGAAAAGAGATATTACATTGGTCTTAACTTGAATCCAAAGAAAGCTCTTGGATAGGGAATTGAGAATTCTACACATCACTACTTTGAACTTTTGCTAGTTTTTTTTCTTCTGGTGTACATCTGTAATTCCGACTCCCCCTTTTACTAACATCATCAAAATAATAGGGAATAGGAACATGAAGAGGAATAACAGATGAAACTTCACTAAAGCTCTCCCCCTGAAGAGAAGTCACTAATGACAAGAAAAAATGAATAAATTTAAAAAATATGACACCTCATGAAACAAATCTCTTCTTGGAAGAGGTGATAACACTTATAACTCTTCTGATTCGCAACTTAGCTTAAAAAAACACACTTAAGTGCTTTAGGATCAAGCTTGGTGCAATCAGATTTAGGAACATGAATAAAACAAATGTAGCCAAAAGTTTTAAGAGGCAATGAAAACAAAAAAGATGATGGAAAAAGGACTACAAGTGGAGCCTTATATGAAAAAATACAAGTTGAAAATTTATTCATGAGATAGGCAACTATCTAGACAACATCAAACCAAAAAGTTTTTGGTATAGGCATAGTAAACATAATAGCATGAGCTATCTTAAGTATATGCCTATTTTTCCTTTCCGCTACTCCATTCTGTTTAGGAGTGCCAAGACATGTAGTCTAATGAATAATACCAGACTCATCAAGAAAAGAAGATTTCTCAAGATAATTTTCCCTATTGTAAGAATGCAAGATATGAATTTTTGCATCAAATTGAGTCACAACCATGAAATGAAATGATTTAAAAGCAATACAAACATCACTTTTGTTTTTCAATAAATGCACCCATGTGGCACAAAAAAAGTCATCCATAAATGTAACAACGTATTTAAATCCGGATAAAGAGACAGTGGGGTAAGGATCCCAAACATCAGAATGTATCATAAAACAAGGAGAATCACTTATTTTATTGCTTATTGGATAAACAAAATGACAATGTTTTGCTAACTGATACGGTTCACAATGAAAACCAAAAAAAGAAGAAACTAAATGAGGAATCATCTGATGCAACAAAGAAAAAGACGGACGGCCTAATTTATGATGCCACTGAAACAACTCATCTAGGGATGATGAAGAGGTTCCCTTTATTACTGAAGATACAATTAGTGGACTCGAGTCTAACAAGTAGAGTTCATTTTCATGCCCCAAACCAATCGTCTTCCTCGTTTCCAAGTCCTGAAAAAGACAACAAGAAGGTACACAACAATTTAAATGTTTGCTAAGATGACTAATGGACATAAGGTTCAAAGTAAAATTAGGAGCATACAAAATAAAGGATACAAATAGCCCAAATGTAGCATAAATATCACCTTGGCTAGCCACAGTAGAGTATGAACCATCAACAATATGAACCATCAACAATACATACTTTATCCCTACCTGAACCAACTTAATAGAAATGAGAGTGGACATACCAGTCATATGATGTGATGTTCCTGAATCAATAATCTAGGAAGCATAAGGAGTGCAAACAAAGGCAAAAAAGGCGGACCCAGATGTACCTGTGTGTGCAAAAGTAGAGGTAGATGCTATTGAAGGTGTATCAAGATGGGTAACAAAATGACGAAAAGCTACAACCTCAGTCGGAGATAAACCACCACTCTCACTATATGTAGAACAAACTACAGGCACATGATCTGAGGATGTAAAAACAACTGTATGTGCATTGAGACGTCCTCCAAAACAACCACCACCTCTAAAACTGTCATGTGGAAAGAAGTAAGCTAGCTCCAGGGGAGGATGACCATGTTGTAATACCCCTAAAACGTCAGGGGTAATTTTGGAAAGAAAAAAAACTAAACATAAAAAAAAAAAAATAATGAAGGGGTTTAGTTCCCTTGTCAACCAAAACCAGTGAAGGTGAGAAGAGAAAGTGTGAGAAAGAAGAAGAAAACCCTAGAAGCTATGAAGGGGGAAAACGAAGAGGAAGAACACTAGAGGCCTTGCTGAAATCATGTAAAGGTTCTTGTACAGAATCAATATGAGTGGTCCTCTATTCTTCAAGTTTATAGTTAGGGCTTTGATTTGTAGATAATATTTTTACTTTACAAGGTTAAAACTATTTTTATCTTAGTTAATAGTAAAGATAATGCATTTTATTGTATTTTTAAATATAGTTTCAGACCTATATGGGTAGATTCAATGATTGGTTTACATCTTTACATTTGATAAGGTTTGTTTGACATGGGATTTGAATGAATGTATGGAATTTGTTAGTGCTTGCTTAAATTTATAAAAAAAAAATTTGTATTTCATATTTTTAGAAAAGCCTTAAAATCTATTATATGATGCTTCTTTTGTTGTGAATAAATAGTGAGGGTTTTAGAAGGTAGAAGAGGGTATACCAAGTTAGGTATAGAAATAGGGAGTTTAAGGATTCTTAGGCTTGAATAGAAAATATCATGTTAGTTACAACTCCAAAGGCAATGACATGTTCTCGGAAGAGGTCAAAGGATCAACCCACAAGAAGAGGCCAGAAAAGTCAATCTAAGAAATAACCTAGGGTGGGAGAATGGGTAACAACACTTAGATGTTATAGCTAGATAGGTCTTTACGTTTATGAAATTAGTTGTAATGTTTAGTAGTTGATTGAAATACTTGTCATTCACCATCCATTGCATAACATATATTTATTTATTTGTATATATGGTTCCATCTTTGTAATGCTCAGATTTCCTTTATATATATATATATTTTTTGAAAGGCTTATGTTGGTTGGCATGCGAAGGAGATGATGAAGAAGAAGAAGAGGACGATGACATTCAAGAAGCTTTTGATAAGCTCTTCCTTCAAAGTGTTGATTTAAAAAATAAAAACAAACAACTAAGAAAAGAAATCAAGGAATTGACTCTAAAGTCTAGCTCCTTGGAATAAACAATCTCTAAACTTCAACTAGACTCTCTTATGGAAAGTAAAAAAGAGAACAAACTTTTCAAAGAAATCTTCTTGCTTCTAAACCTAAGGAGGATATGAACTTAAAAATTGTACAACTAGAAAAGAAGCTTAGTGAAGCAAAATTATTCCTATGTCCAGAGAAATACAATAGGAAAAACGAAAAGAAGAAAATCATTGAGGTTATTGAAAAATTATCTAACAAGGTGCTAGAGCTAGAAGAAAAATTCAAAATTCTAGAAAATAAAAAGGATGAGACAAGTCTTGATGACTCTCTCATACAAGATCTAGAAGATTAAATAAAAACCTCCAAAGAAAAAAGAAAATGGCCCAACAACAAAATGAAAGTAAGAAAAATTTAAAATAAGTTTGGGTTAAAAAGACTTGGGAAGAATAATGAACTAAAGTATTTAGTCATTCATACAACTCTAAGATCCGGGAGCATATTAAGGTGGTACCTTGATAGTGGGTGCTCAAGACACATGACCGGGAATAAGTTATTGGTTGTGAAACTTAAGGAAGCTCAACGTAAGAGTGTCACCTTTAGTGATGGAAACATGGTCAAGATTATTGACAAGGGAACTATAGAGGTCATTGATATTCCCACGCTCACCAATGTCCTTTATGTGCAAGGATTAAAGCACAATTTACTTACCATAAATCATATTTGTGATAAAGGCTATTCGGTGCACTTTGTAGAGGATGGGTGTGAAATCAAGGACAAAGGAGAAACACATTATTAATAGAAAGAAACATTCAAATTTGCATCATATTGTTTGATAGTGGTTGAGACATTTATGCAAAATAATGCATTGTATTGCACAATATAGATATATGTATCCATTTGATAGTATATGTTGATAAAAGGGCACTCCCTTAAAGAGTTCAAAAAGAAAATTGATACGCTTCCCTAAAAAGAGCATAAAAGATAAAGAGGTGTTTCTCTATAAAGAGCTTAAAAAGAAAAGGATGTGGTTTAGGGTCTGGCGAGAAGCCACCTTGTGCTCAATACTCAAGGTTAGGTTTAGTAATTCAACCACTTGGGGCAAGTGGCCAAGGGTTAGGACTGTCTCCCGTTTGCCCTATCCTATGTATTGAGATGGTCTTCGACCAATATTAATGCACCCTGTAAGTGCAATTGCATTACATGCATCTAGCATAATACATGGTTTTTATGTTTACATAATTCGTATGATTTATTTAGATGATATGATTTGTTTTCTTTGCTACATGTGGTTTTACTTGTTGTTGTGGCACCAACTCAGGGTGCCTAATCAAAATCGTGGGTTAGAGCTTAGCGAGAAGTCACCCTTTGCCTAATACCCAAGATTAGGTCTAGTGATTCAACCATTTGGTGTAAGCAGCCAAGGAATTAGGACTGTCTCTCGTTTGTCCTATACCAGCACCTGTAGTTGTGAGACCAACACAAGTAATGACCAATCAATTTGCACCATGCATTTTTAGCATATCATTTATGGGCATCAACATTACTAAACTCTACCGAATGTATTTTCATTGGATTATTTACATATTATTTATTTATTTTGTTTTTACTATAAATTTGTAGAATATTGGATTTACTCGTTGAGCTTTCCCAAAGCTCACCCCACCATTTCCTCCCCATAAATTGTGAGTCATTCTCTTGCCCCATGGAGCGAGATCCTAGTATCATACAACCTAAGAGCTCGAGTTTATAGCCAGGACCGCAGGTAGATGGTGGTATTTAGGTAATCTAGTCATAGCCTAATAGGTAGACTAGAATTAAACTTTGTATAGTTGTTTTAGCTCTATATATACCGCCTGTGGGATAAAAGATATTGTGTATTTAACTATAGGTTATCATATATAAATGAAATCATTTTGGTATATTATGTGTACACAGATATTTGTATTGTGGTCTATCAAGTTGTATAGACTTGGAAATTCTTCCTAATGGGTCCAGTTGCACAAATACGCTACCAAATGTTTGCATTGATTTTGCAGGTGTCATGTGATTTAAAGTCTAATACCTTGGGATCCAGTACCCCAGAGAGGTATAGGTTTCAGGGTGTTACACATGTAGATCCCAACAATTTTCCTTGGTGTGGCAAGTCTGACGACAATACTCACAAATGAGTTTATCTTGATCATCTGAAGGGAACTTGATGAGGACATTAGAGCAAAGTGGGGCCCACACTTAGTCTTGGTGGGGTCCACGCATGGAGCGATTCATGGAAGATGCAATGTTATATGATTTAATAAGAGTCTTATAGGGGGGTTAATGTTTATTTTATGTGTCCATGTAATAAAGCCAATAGTGTCAAGATGTTGGTTGTTTTTTTTTTTTAGAGTAATCCTATTTTTTATGTTCACCCCACTTTTTCAAACGTCAAAACTTGTCATTTTAGCTTGATTTTGGTGTAATTAGATAGGTTATTTAATTACCTTTCTAACAAGACTAAGATTGCACAAATCCGATCTAATTCAAGAAAGTTATACCAAATTACTAAGAGGTGTCAAGTAAAAACGAAAATAGTGTTTTTTCTTATAAAGTTTTAAGTTTTAGTTGTATTAATTTTAGGAAAGTGAGTTTGTAGTTTTATATTTTAAAAAACTTGGTTAGCAAGTTAAGGATTTTAGGAAGTTTCCAATTTTGGTAAGTTTTTAATTGTTTAAGCTTGTAAGCCTATTTAAAGGCAACCACCCCCCATAATTTTACAATGAATGAATGAAGAAATTGATGAATAAAGAATTTTACTGCTTTCTAACTCTTGGCTGGTGTGTTCTTCCTTTGTGAAGTCTAAACACCAGGAGTGGTTTTCCTCAAAGGTGGATTCCTTAGGTTTATGCGAGCTTAGTGGAGGTCAAGATCCCCTGTTTTGGGTTTAATAAAGCTTCAAATCAGGTCTTTATCTTTTCTTTTCTTTTCTTTTTTTATCTTTTCTTGTTTCCGCTACATCACTTTGAATTTTATTGATATTCTTGGTCATTATTCTATATCATCTTTGGTATCATATCTATTATCCTGCATCACAAGTCGTATTTGTATGCCATTTGTCCAAACTAAAAATCAGTTGACTGATACTTTTACTAAGGGGTTTTTTATGTTAATAAGCTGGGAATGCTAAATATCTATTCTCCAGCTTGTAGGGGAGTATTAGTACGTTAGTAAAATACATGTATTGAGGGTATAATTGGCATGTACATAAGCTATACTATATTGATAGAACTAATATCTTTCATATAAATAAGATTTAAAGTGTGGAAAATACTCCATATGGTTCTAACCTCATACGAATTCTTCTTGCAGGTATCATTTAAGTTTTCTACTAGAATTTCTTTATATAATCATGAAATCCCTTTCGACTTAAGATCTGCAAACATGTTATTCCATGTCTTTCATTCTTGCAATTGCAAATCAAAATCATAAAGCCTTTGGTTTAGTAGATCCACTTTGATTGTTAGAAAAAGGTACTACCGTGGATCAAACTTATACATTTTTTTTTCCTTTTTATGGATCATAGCTCATTCCTCACCAAAAAGAATTCAATTCTTATAGAATCCTCTAAACGGAACTGCAGCAGATCTTTATATTGGTAGAAACTAAGTGGAATGTTGAATGTTATCTCCCAACAAAACATGGTAAACAACTATGGAAGAATCTATTTGCTCGATACCAAACTGCTGCAGGATAGCCTTGAAGAGCAGTGATTTCCTGGGGTTAGAGGGCGTACAATTGACTAGAAGTAGTCACAACTCAAAGCTATGATAAGACAACACATGTTGGGATGAATTTTGTTCAATCCACAAGTCCATAAAATGGGCCTGCTGAAAAGTATGCTGGAAACTCTGTTTAGAGTTTTCAGTTTGATGTGAAATTTTGCAGGATAACAGTCACTTGAATGTGGAATAACCCCACCATTTTAGTATAAGAAGATAGGTTTAGGTCACTAAACTTTGAAACTCAGGTGCTGGTTCAAAATCCAGTACAGAAGAATGTGCAAAGCCCATCCACAACATATTTGATTTCTTTACTCAAAACATTTGGAGGAATATAAGTGGTAATTCAAGAAGAATTTATAACTGTTTGGGATAAAGAAAATGAAAATAAAACCAGGCTGAACACATATGGAATAATGTAGACCAAGGATTGTAATGAACACAGTCCAGAATTGCATAAGAAAACCACACAGAAATCAGATTCATAAACTTAAATAAAACTTATCTGATTAAAGGTATGATAGTTGAAACTTATGAAATCAAAGCTGAAGTCAAATACACCATATGTCCAGCACTTAAAAGGAGATGAAGTAAACAAACAGCAGTAATAAAGATGGAGAAATAGCACAGGTTCAGAGGTGGAACAGCCCAGCTATTCCCAATCACCCATACTCCAATGTAGGAGCAAGAGGAAGACAGAATTTCTCTTAAAGAAATCAATTTTCTCCACTAAAATTTTGGGAGCTTGGCTCCTTTACATATATTACATCATGGATGGATTTTGTAGACAAAACAACTTAGTTTCTAAAATCCTAAGACTCCAGTTAAATAAAACCTTCTAATAACGTAAAGTACTTAATAATCTGAACTTGAGGATCAAGTACTAATAAACTAATAAAATAAGACCTAATTAGTCTTACCCAAAAAAAAAGACCTAATTAGAAACTAAGAGAGTTGTTGCATGACCCTAAACCCCAAAACAAAACAAAACCCAATAAAAAACACTATTACCCTCACATACTAATACCCCTTTAGTATTTGGTCATAACTCTCCGAAATCACTTCAGATGTGCGAAATCTTGGTCTTATTTTGAAGGTAACCTTATAACTATCCTAATAGTACCAAAATCTAAACAAAAGGGAAAGTTTTGACCTCTTAAAATTTGGGCTAAAAGCAAGTTACAAGATTACAAATCTATGAAACTAGTAAACCTAAAAACTGAACTTAAGGTGGAACCCACATAATCACCCATCATCTAACTTCTCATTGCTCATGGATGCCCCTACATCACCATCTCAATCAACTTTCCCTCATCTTCTCACCGATGGTGTTACCATAGTTTCCAAAATGCGTTCATTTTTTATTCTATCATTTTTAATCTTGCCAGTCATCCATCATAAGATCGTCTTAGCCACACTCATTCTATGCATTGGTTCACATTTTTCTGCATCAAGAATCAGTGGTCTTATAACCATCTTATAGAGTTTCTTATTCAATTTTGATCATATGTATCAATCATAAAACACTCTAGAAGCACCTCTCCACTTCATCCACCCAGCTCTAATTCGATGGGCACCATCCTTTTCAATCTCTCCCTCCTTATGGATGATTGAACTAAGAAAATAAAATGGTCACTTGAGGCTATTCCTAGTCATATCTCTTTTCTACTCTAGTTTTATAAAATTTCACTCTATATGTTCTAGTATGGCTTATCTTAAAATCATTTCACTCTAAAACATCCTTCCATATTTCTAAGTTAGAATTTACCCCTTCTACAGTCTCATCAATCAACACTACATCATCGGCAAACAACATACACAATGGGACCCCCTCTTGTATATGCCTAGTCAACTCCTCCACAACTAATGCAATGAAAATATGGGATCAATGCTAACCCCAGGTGTAAACCTATTATGATTGAAAACTCACTTATCTCTCCCCCAGTTGTTCTAGCACTAGTTACCGTCCCATCACACATATCCATAACCAAGATAATATATCTGATTGAAACCCCTTTTTTTCCTAAAACCCACCATATGATCTCTTTATGTACCCTATCGTAAATTTTTCAAGTCAATAAAAACCAAAAGAAGCTCTTGTTCTTCAACGTAAACTTTTCCACCAATCGCCTAGATGAAAAATTAAAAAATAAATAAATAAATTCTTCACTCATTGATCTCTTTGAAATAAATCCAAACTGATATTCCAATGCTCTAATTTCATGCTTTAGTCCATGCTCAATCACTCTCTCCCAAAGTCTCAATTATGGTTCATAAGCTTGATCCCATGGCAACTAGTGCAATTCTGAATATCTCTGTTGTTCTTTTAAACAAGCACTGAGATGCTTTCCTCCATTCATCTAGCATTCTCAAGTTATTAACGATCAGGTTGGACAGTTTAGTTTACCATGATAAGTCCTTATCCCCCATACATTTCCAACTCTTAATTGAAAATGCATTTGGTCCTAAAGCCTCCATTGCCTTTGTCTTTCTAAATGCATCTTTAACTTCAGGCAACCTAATTCTATAAAGGTACTACCTATGATCTCCAATCTCATCAATGCAATTGATTCATTTTTAACTGTCATTAACAATATTATTCTCATTTAACAATTTCTAAAAATAACTCATTTTCTTGTCCTTCACTAAGACTCTTTGGTCCTCGCTCTGAATGCATTTGACATGATCTAGGTCTGCTTTTTCTCAACCTCATTCTAGCAAGTGACAAGTATACATTTGTCTCACCATCCCTAATATCTAACTTATGATAAAGTTCATCATAAGCCTTGAATTTAGCCTTATCGCTTTCAGATCTTCTTTTTTAGTACTTTTATATTGTTCTAAATTTTCCTCATTCTTATTCATTTTCAAGCTTTAGAAAAAGACCGCTTAATAGTAATGGCTGTTAAACTTTATCATTCCACCACCAAGTTTATTTAAATAATTACCCTTTCTCACTACACTTTTCAAGGACTTCTTTCACAACTATATTAATAAGGTCAGCCATCTCTTCTTTTCTTTTCTTTTTTTCTTTTTTTTATATGAATAATAAGGCCAGCCATCTCATTCCACATAATATTACTATCTTTTTCCCATTCCAGCTTCTATCCTTATCAATTTATTTCTAAATAACACTATTTTTTCCTTTTAGATTCCACTATCTAGTTTTTGGAAAATTAATCTCACATTTCATTCTACTCCATTTCTAAATAAAAATATCTAAAACCACAAAAGTATGTTGTGTGATTTAGCTTTATCTTAGGAGAACCTTGCAGTCCTTACATAGTTACATGATGATCGCTTAACCTCCCCCAGTGAGAAGAAAGAAAAAAAGTCAACCTGGCTCTTACTTGAGTCACCAAATGTTTTTTATTTTTTCAAAATAGGCTTTTCCATTGCAAGATCAAATTCTAGGATTGCAAGGATTTCCCACATCCATTCTCCAAATCCATATTCTTTGTGAACTCTTGTATCCTCCACTGTCTTTCCCTACATGCCCATCTTAATCCCCTCATAAATATTCTCTCAACCTTAGGAATTCTCTAAATTAATCCATACATATTTTTCTAAGATTATTTCTTAATGCTTTCATTTAATCCTACTTGAGGTGCATATGCACGCAACTCAACAAAGCCTTATCCCAAATACTTAGGGTTGGCTACATGAATCCCCTTTTTCCATTCCTCTAACTAGATCCATATATTTCATTAAATCATAGGCATCGAGTTGCAGAACAACAATGAGTCCTAATCCCAATTACTTGGGGTCGGCTACATGAATCCTGTTCCACCATCACTCTATCCATACCTCTCGTTATTGCAAGCACCCAAGTCTTTCATTACTACTTCAACCCAAAGTCAATTTTGGCCTTCCTCTTTTCTTTTTCACGCCTTCAACTTGCATCATCCCTCTCTTTTTCACTGGTGCGGTTTTTGGTCTTTGTTGCACATGACCAAACCATCTTAGTCAACTTTCCCTCATCTTATCACTTATTGGTCATACACTTAGGCTCCCAAGAATTGATTCATTTCTAATTATACCTTTTCTAGTCTTGCCACTCATCCATCTCAACATCCTCATCTTAATAACACTCATTCTATGTATGTATTGTTTTTTGCCTGCCCAACATTCTGTTCCATAAAGCATGGTTGGTTTAAAACTTTCCCTTCAATTTTAATGGTATTCGCACTCCAAACAAACCTCTCCACTTCAACCACACTGCTCTGAGTCTATGAGAAACATCCTCCACAATATCTCCCTTCTGACGGATGATTGAACTGAAAAAACAAAAATGGTCGCTCCAAGGTATTTCTTGTATTCGTTATCAATGAGGCGCATAAACACTAATTATGTTAGTTCTCTTTTTCTTAGAACAAGTATTAATGATATTATCCTACCACCTATTCATTTATCATCTATAATTTCATCCTCAAATCTCTATCTACTATTATTCCTACCCTATTCACTTTATTGCCTTCTCCAGTGTACCGAAGTTAATTGCTATCAATCTCTTTAGCTTTGTCCTTCTACTTCTTGTAGACATGCTGTACAACTCCCCATTTCATTGTAGTTACAAACTCCATACTCTTACTGATCCAGGTTCTCATACTCCTAATTACTAGATTATATTTACAAACTCCGTAGATCCGGTAAGCCACCTAGTATATTCCTAATTTCCTCAAAGACGATCTCCATATAAAGAACTCTATTAAACCATTTCAAACAATCAATGACATAGCTGTTTTGCATACCCTGCAACATTTGTCACCTGGTTATGAAATCATTTTTGAAGACTTTCATTGATCTAATTTATTTATTTAGACTTCCACTCTTCTAATTGATCCAGTTATGAATTCCTTTTACTGGTTGGGTCGACTTTCTCAAATAGTATGCTGTGGTTAATCTTTTATATCTCAGTATGGAGTATTAGAAAAAATGATAGGTACCATTGGAAGCTCCACCAGTTTATGGTTTGAACGCTTGCAGAAATCTTCAACTCCGTCATAGCTCAACCAGCGGTCTCTTTGACCCCAACATACAGTTGTACAAACTTTCCAATTCTCATTGGATAGTGTCTTCCTCATTACTTCACTATAGCTCTGCAAGGTAGAGCAACCAAAACACAATATAGAAACAGCATTAGCAACTTATTATCTATGGTGGGTTGATATTGTTAGTTTTCTTCCAATAAAAAGTGAAGACACCCAATTATCCATGGAACAAAGCTGTGATATTGTACATAAGTATTAAAATTTTGAAACAAAGCGCCGTATATAAAAATTTTACAAGATATACGATAAAGCACTATCATTACATCCAACACAAATATATAGGAGGAGGACGTACAAGGTAGCCAGTAGTAGGAATCATGTCTTGTGTTCCACTTGGATATTTGCTATAATGATACGTTATCAAACACAAAAATATATAGAATGAGGAAGTACAATGTAGTATAAGTAGGAATACAAGCATAGTGTCCCACTTGGATTTATGCCATAGTGATATGTTACTTGAATACAGCAAACACACATAACTGAAACAGCATGTTTACAGAATTCACATTGAAAACTGAAGCTGACACAAATACAGCACATTTTTTGAGTATCTAGGTAAACATACTATACTAAACATCTACCAGATCAGATTTTCAATCTGTCATTTTACCTTCACAATTGGTGTGGTATAATTTATCCAGCCATCCAAAAAGAAAAGGTATAGATTGGATGCTACAATAAACTGAGTAGGCTTTAAGTGTAGATCTCCTAGGTGGGACCTATAGATACATCTCACTTTCCCTGCATGTGCACATGTATGATTATGCCATAGGTATAAAATCTTCATATTTTACAGATGGGTACATTATCCTCATCTGAAACTCTTAAATTTCCACCTTATTTGTCTAAGGAAGCTTTCAATATCAAATTTTTGACAAGTCCATGGGCGTTTGTACCACTGACCTGGGTTTGAAACCCATCTTCACCTACTAAAAAATTAATCACTAAAGTTTTCTAATCAACAAAAAAAAAAAAAAACCTCATACAAACTACATTAAAACTTTGTCCAAAATAGAATAGGCAAGCACCATAGTAAACAACAGTCCCCCAAGGAACTCCATGATATGGGAGTTACAGATGTTGAAGTATATTAGTTCATGTATCTCCTAACATCTTAAGGTTTTGGGAGAGTCAGTTAGTTTACTGTTAACATGGTATCAGAACCAGGTTAGGTTGCGAGTTCAAATCCTAGTGTAAGTATTTTCCCAGATGTAGTGGTATGCATGTGTGTACGTATCGTGTGGACTTGCATTTGGCTCCCCAAGTGTGTTCCCAGGAGAGAACAATGTTCCTCCTGAAGGGTGTGTTGAAGTATATTAATTTGAGTATGTCCTAACACCTTAAGGTCATCCTGATTTTTTTCTAAATATAACATATGCCAGAGTCCACTGTACATTTGGAGTTCATGTGATGATACATCATGACATTAGATATTTAATAAAGAAGAATCAAATACAATAAAATATACTAGAAATGTAATACCTTTTTTTAAGGTAAAACTAAGAAAACAGAATTGGTGAAATCAGGAAAGCATGAGAACGAAAAAGATTGGACCTTCAATTCCTCCTCTATGGCCCTACTTAATTGTTGATATATATATATATATATATATATATATATATATATATATATATATAAGACAATAAGTGGTGAAATAATGAATAGCTCAGAGTTCAGAAAAGCATGAGTGAAGAAAACTTCACCTTCAGCTCCTTCTTCATGGCCCTACTTATTGCATTTAATGCAAAACCTGAAGAACCAGAAGTGAGATATGGTCTTCTATAAACCATTGCATCCTCCTCCTTCATCTTGTAAGGCCCGCAGCTGGTCAAGGCTTTATCACTTGCTCTGAGAGGATCCTGACATATGCGCAAGTGGTAGAAATTTATTTAACAGGCTAACCAATGGTAAAAATTTTCAGGATTATGTCTGAAAAATAAATTATCAGAATATAGATTAGATTCAATTAGTCATCTAACCTGAGAGAAAATTTCACCCAATAGAAAGTTGCTGAAAATGGACAAGGTTGATGGGAGGTTCGCATGCCTTTCCATTAGCTTTGGGGTTACAACAAGAAAAAAAAAATGTAAGTTTCATTCTTAAAGGTTCAAAAATATTGTTCACGTAGTTTGTACTAACTTCTTGAATCTTTTGGATAGCGTGCATTACGACAAAAGTTAACAAGCATCAACCCCAAAAATATACACTGGTAAACTAAACCGCTCTTGTTTCGTGGGAAATTCTAGCACCCAAAACAATCAATACGACAGAATTAGCAAATGATGTAAATACAGTCAAGTAGTCAATGTTCTTGGTAGAAGCAATGCTTACAGGTGGATTAAGAAGAATGAGATCATTAAGCTTGTCTTGATGGTTGCTAGCATATTTGACAACAACTGGAGCAAAGTATCCCTGCACAATATTGCATAGGTTAAAAGTTCTTTTTGGTTTCATGGAACATTTTAAGGTTGCCAGATTCTGTGATTCTATGAATTGGCATTCACAAAGGTCATACCGATACCGTACCTGAACAACAAGGGAAACCTTATCCACAACAAGTTCGCTAATAAGAGAGTCCAAGGATGACACATATTCTGTATCACAACAAAGAATTTTCATGATTAAAAGAAAATTGAATATTTTTGGAACATATGGTAAAATAAGATCTATCTATTTTGTATTCCGCTATCATAGTCTTCTAAAGCAAGTTACCATCCAATGTGTAGTCAAATCCATATCTTGGTTGAGGCTTATCTGAAAATCCAAAACCTGAAAAGAAGGTAAATTTTCCCGTATTAGCTTATAATGAACAGAGACCAGAAAAATAGGAGTGCAACTCCATCCAGATTTTCATAAACCCTAGCCCAATTATAGTTATGAAATCTACAAACCTAACTAGACCAAAACACGATGCTTAACCCGAGACCAACCCAAGTATTAATTACTTAACCCTAAAGAACCTCACCCAAGCCAAATTGCTAATGCAGCTCACCAAACCCAAGTTCCTCCAGTTAGCATCCCAATCACCACAGCCTTTTGAATAATTACTGTGAGATGTAAAAGAGATCGTGGATCCTTAGCTTTTTTTTTTTTTTTTTTTTTTTTAAATCCGCCAATGTTTGTATATTCAGAAATTGCCGGTCCCAAACCCGGATAAAGGAGGAGGGTGGCGTCAGGTTGA
>JAOXJP010132204.1:0-12500 GCA_025762735.1 Platanus orientalis | reverse complement strand
AAGATTTTATAAAATAAAAAAAATTATTGCAAAATGTCTTGAGATGAAAATATTGATTAAAGCTTGAGTTTCAGAGAGCATGAGCAAGAAGAAGAAAGTGAAGAAAATAAGATTAACAGAGGACCATTTAAATAAAAATGGTCAAGACTAAAAATGATGAGAGATTGAGAGCCATATTCATCATGATCCCTGAAAAGGATCAAGATGAATCTCTAAAAAGGTAAAGGAAGTACGATGCAATGTCTAAAAGGATGACATGTGTTTCTCAAGAATAAATGGATGTTAGAGAAGTTGAAATTCAGCCACTGAAAATCATGTTCCTTCAATAAAGATCATGATGTATGGTGTAACGTACCTTGAACATGTAACATATCAACAATCATTGTCATGATGGGTATCACGGAATAATAACATGGGTGATGAAGAAAATAAACCTAACAACTTTAGGTTTGAATATTTTTTGTTGTGTGTTTTTCATCAATGATACTTGCTTATATAAATGTGGTACATACTGAATCCCAGTCATTGAGATTGCGTTGAAGGAGGAAATCATACACCTATGGAAATATACAACATGATTTACATTTATGGAAATAGGATACAACTGTGAGATTTGTATGTATGGAATGGCCACAAGCTGTTGAATGCAACTATAGGATTTGATTTATCCATTCCTAATGTCAAAACCTAATTTTTCCTAGGGTCTAGAGGTTTCTTTCAATGGGAAGCACCGACTCTTTATAATGGACCTTTGGCATCCCAAGAGGCCAAAACAATTAAATAACCTCCCACTTTTAGGTCATTCCCATACTTTCCTGATTTGACACTCTAATCCCTCAATTCTTCTCTAAGATTTTTATGGAATCCACTTCCTCAATCTTCTTATCTTCCCTTTCATCATAGAATCCTCTAAATGGGTATCTCAAAATCAACCGCATCCATAGTTGAAAATTACGATTTTATCCCTCATCAAAGGTGGACCATTGAATCTTATCATATAAGCATCGAATGACCAATCAAATGTTATGGATGTATCTGGAGGGGTCCAAAACCCTGAACTGAAGTACTTGATCGTCAAAATGCATAATATCAAGTGTTGACAAACCTTGATCCTTGATTTAGAATCTTTCAAATTCTATGCAAAATACACCTAGGATGATTAATTAGACACTGTGCATAGATTTAGCATGCCTTGAAATCTTACAAAAATGGTCACAACCTTCAGATTCTAATGCTAAACCCTCCATCACACTAATTTGAATCTCAAACAACCAATTAGAGATCTAAATCAAAAATCAAACCTTGTCATGATGATCAACATTATCAATTTAGTTTAGTTAAGGGATGTGAGCAAACCTGATCAATGTAGATCAATGAAATTCTAAATGAGTCTACTAAATTATGGTATGCTACGCAACACCAAATCAAACTTATTCTCTGACATGTGGAAATTTTCTACCTTGTTGGCGCCACACGAGCACACAAACACCTACTTGGTTGACCCTATAAGATCAACCAAACACCCACTTGGCTAGATAACCTAAACACCCCTTTTTGGTCCCACCTTTTAGATACCAATTTTAGACCAAAGAAGGTGGGGCCTAGAAATCTATACGACCAACCCCTTGTTGCCTTCTTTTGTTATCAATTCATTCCACTTTTTACACCCACTAGAGCCACATTATTCCATACGTCCAACACACCATATCATTCCATTTTGGGCTAAAATCAATCATCTTCCCTTGTTATATGTGAACCACCATACCCTTCCAATTTCGGTCCTAACCAAATCATTTGTTTCTTAAACACCTTTCCTAAACAAGTTGGTATCTAAGGAAATTTGATGGACGCCTATCACCTTGACCTAGATTCTCTCAATTTTGAACTCTCCAATATCTCTCTTTCCTATTACCTTCTACACACCTTACCACTTTCGGATAGGGGAGATCCTCTTGCAAACAAAAAATCAGAAAAATAAAGGTGAGGCCTCTCTAGCTCTGGGGACCCAATCTCCTCTCTAATGCCCCCTTTTTTTTTCCTTTTCTTATGGAAAAACCCCCTAACCAACATCTTTATATTTCTTCCATTACCTCTCTCAAGGTCAAAAAGTGCCCCAAAAACCCATTTGTTTTGCACGACCAAATACCTCTAAGTGCTCTCTATCATTCTACATCTCCTCAGTCCCACTTAGATGTCCAATATTTATCACTCTCTCAGCTCTCTTTCACGTCCCAACAACCCATACTCCTTCGTAGCTCTCTCCTCTAGTACTCTAAACCAGTAGAATCAACCTTTTTTATGCTTAACAACATAAACATGTTCTTCCTCAGTGACTGCAAGAAAATCCTTCATGTGTGCAACACAAACAAAGATTTGTCCATCCCCTTTTCAAAGGTTTCATTTACTACTCTTTTATGGTTTCTTTTTCTCAATCTTTTTTTTTTTTCAACCAATAGTGATTTGGGTCTTTATTTTAATTTTTTTTTTTTTTTTTGGTGCCTGATTGACATTAGATAAGAATCTTTGTGTCTTACATGAACGTATGTATTTATTTTATATATTCTATTGTGAGCTTAAAGCATCCAATAATCTCAGTTCTAAAGTTGAAGGATCCAATAATTTAAATAACCAAATGGTTTTATAGATGTTATCACTGTGGAATTTTATTTTGAATCTTTGTGTTTTTATCATGGAGATAGTTGTTAATGGATGATAGTATTTGCAGCATTTCTATGGATATTTCTCATTTAGGATTTTCATTCTCTTTTGTAAAAAATTATATTCAAGTTTCTAGTAATTTTGGGATTGTGTTGGGGTATAGCTTTGTAATAAGTCTTTATTGAACATATTGTTGTCAGTGGGAAGTTGGTTAGTTCAAGACTTGAGTTAATGAGTATATTGGAATTTATAAATCTTATAGAAACCGATTCCTGAACCATTCTTATCCAACTTGAATCATTTTTTTTTTTAAAACTGAGAATGTATGTTAGATATGAGGACTTATGTGCTTAATCTTATTCAAGTATGTCTCACTTTAAATAAGACACTTGACATGTTGAATAGGGTGTAAGTTGTCCATTGCATTCACCGAGTTGGAGGATTTTGATATTGCCTTTTTTTTCTCAGGTGGTTATGAGTGAGGTGCAACAGCATAGAGTTTTGGGTTTAATTTATTCTATGAATGCTGCCCAACTACATCTATTATATTTTCTATACTTATGTTAGAAAAGAAAAGGCAAAGATTGTATGCCTATGTGGCCAACTTGTTTTTTTCATTTTTTTAAAATAATGCTTAGATAGAATTCTGGACAATCCTTTTAAGAAGTGGCAACAAACTTTAAAACAATTTGGCTATGATACATTAATGTCATGTTAAAGGATCTCTGTGTAAATGTAATGTATTGTAAATTTCATGAACTGTGAAATACATGTATTGTAAAGACTAGGATATAAGTGGAATCATGTTAGAGTCTAGGAGGTTCTTGGGTTCAAGCCTCATGAAGATCATCATGAAGCACCAAGAAGACCTCAATAGAGTAAACCGGGAGCATACAAGTCATCCCGAAGGATTCACAATTCACTCAAGGTCACACAAGATAAATCAGGTAAAGTGATGTAATCAAGGTAAACCAAGGGGCCAAAAGGGTGTACAAAGGTCCATGGACCTTCCCGAGCCAAGGAGAGATGATCCCAAGGTCTTTATAGCCTTTTCAAGGTTTTTAGACACTTTACAAGGCATTTGGATCTATCCAGGATCAATCCAAACCTCCCAATTCGATCCAAATAGTTTGAATCAATCCAAACTTATTTTGATCTATCCAGGATCGATCGGGGATCGAACCAACAACTCTCGAGTTGTAGGTTCTGAGTGTTTTTACACTTAGATTGATCCAAAGTGGCGGAAATACTGTATAACGGTCAAAATTTTAAAAGTTCATTTCTAATCAATGACTCGTCTTTCTTGACCATTGGGGAATGTTCTAATCTAATGAGCATGAAACATTTTCATCCAATATAAGAGGGGATGAGCTCCAAATGAACAAATAATGGTTCTTGTAAAAATCTCACATACTTGAAATCTCTTTTACTCATTATGGCAGATCTTGAGAGATTTAGTTTTTCTAACTTTTGGAAAATCTCTCTCTATGCTTAGATAGGTAAATCTATACCCAAAATTATTCCATTGTCACCTCTCTAATCTTGCTAAGGTATATCCTTTAGAGGTAGGCTACAAGGGTTATCCAAAAGAAAACCCAAAAGGAGATAGTGTGGGATTGTGTGTCATACCTTACTCAAGGAAGAGCAACCCACCGGAGTTGGATCTACAAGCTTGAAGAGCCACCAAGAAGCATTGTGGAGCAATAGTCACATCTAGCTCAACAAGGAGCAACCCCAACTAGTGTACAAGGCAACACCAACCTTTAAGAGGTAATCTTTGCCTTTAAACTTTATTCAAGTTTTTGAGACCTCTCCTACCAGAGACACTCGGAGAATTGAGACATCTCCCACTAGAGACATTGGGAGAATTCCCGCTAGAGACATCGGGAGAATTGAGACCTCTCCCATAGAAAACACCGGGAGAATTGGCACTACCACTAGAGACAATGGTAGTGTAGACCCTAGCTCTTCCACCATAGACACTAGGTGTAGTTTGTTTGGTAAGTAGACTAGGCTTTTATTTAATTTTAGCATTGATTGCAATACTCTCAATCTTAATAAAATTATAAAGCTCAATGGAGAGTTTTTGAGAGTGGATGTAGGCCATTGTGCCGAACCACTATACATCTTGTGTATATTGTGATTGCTAGTGGTTTGCTTTTATATTTATCATTTATATTATCAAGCATTACACATGTTGATATAACATCACCTGTAATACAATTGAATATATTCATATTCATGTACACAATTCAATTGCAATCAAACATCGGGAACAACTTAATTAATTAAACAAGCAATTGAATTTGGGGTAATTGAAAATAATTTTAAAATATCCTATTCACCCCCCCTCTAGGATCAATATTGGAACTTCACTTTATTTATTGGCCAAGATAGTTAAATGGAAAATACTAGTATCGTATTGATGTCAACTTAGAGGATTAATAGTTTGTCAATATATAGGGCTTTGAGCAAAGTAAATCTCTGACTTGTTATACCTTCAGCAGCTTCCCCTAGTGACCCTTTAGGTCTGTTGGCTATTGAAAATTCCTAACATGTTTTTGTCTTGCTGAGAAAATCCATTGTTGGACCATCTGCTATTGCTTTCTTTGGATTCCCAAAACAAATGTCATAGGTTGGATGACTTCCAATTTTTTTTTTCTTTTGTCCAATGAAATTGATAAATCTATCTGGGTCACACATGCTTACTTCAAGATGGCCCAAATCAACCAACCTCAGTTCGAACGAGGTTTACTAAAACAAGAACAAACCAATCAGGTCATGCCAAACAAAAATGCAACTTACTTTAAACAAGGGACAAACTAGGTTTTGTTGAACAAGGTTCTAGGTTTTCATTTCACTTGGTAAACTTAAAGCAAAATTAAAGGTTTGTTCAAGGCCTTGAATTGTTGATCTAATTGTATACAAATATAACCGGTTCGTTGCATGGTTTGCATGTTGTACACTTGATTAAAGGTTTATCTACCTTTGATAGGTGTATAAGATTTTTATCGTGGATGATTCAAATATTCTCATCATTTTTATATTCCATGATAATATTTTGTGCTAACATTTTATGGTCTTATTGGTTACGTTGGAACTGACTTAAGGTATGTTCCTTATCTCTCGTTTTTTTTTTTTTTACTTTTTTTTATTTTGTTTTGTTTCACTAAGACAACATGCTAAGCATATGACTTATTTTTACAATAATAAATTTAAACAACATGTTTTATGTACACTTATATACACACATACACTAGTTAGCGGGTCAAATTTCTTGCACATGCATGGCATAATTTTCAAAATAGAACATACTCTCACACACACCATAAATAGACTTGTAGACTCTAAGTTTGAATTGGTATAAGTAGGTTACTGCGAGTGCAAATGAATCAGGGTCCCTAACACCTTCCTTGGTTCACAACCGAACTACTTACTTAGAAGCCTCTGAGCCAACCAGTTTGAAATGGAGTCCGATATTTCAAAAGAAATTAAACAATTCATTTTCCAAAATAAATGTCCAGTTACATCTTTAAAAGGGTTGGTGGTAACTCCTTGTCATCATGGGTTAGGCCCATGATAAGTAAACTCCTTTTTTAAGAGACCCACCTATCGTGTGAAAACTGAGGCTTACAGAATGGTGACTTCACTAGGGATTGGTTCTAACTAAAACTAGACTGGTTCAAAAATAGGGTGTAACTGGTCATCTACTTACATGTTTTAGGGTTGTTTCCTTTTTAGCCATGTATCTGAATCCATGCCTTAATAGTTTTTTTTCATGTTTATTTATTGTCGTTTTTACATCATGCTTTATTTAGAAAATTTGTATGATTTTCTGCTAATTTTAAAACAATCTATGTATGAAAATACTGAACATATCACCTAGAAAATTAGGAAATAATTTTTGGTATTAAACATTGATCTAGAAAAAAAATGAAAACTTTTAAACTATAAGGTAACTAGATGTTGGGAAACTTAAATGATTTATTTATTTATTTTGAAATTGAGTTTAGGATCAACTAGGAAATTGCATTTGCACAGTGCACACATTATATGGCATACCTATACTACACGTCCTATCCGGTATATTTGGAACATATAGGAGGGGGTATAGATGCTAGCGCTATAGTTATTGCATTTTTCATAACCAAGCAGAAGCCTCCAAATCAAGTTCATTGAACCAAATCTAAGGCATTAGATATAATCAAGCTAGTTATAGGACAATAACTTAGAAGTCTGGGTTAGGGAGAACCAGGTTTTTTCACTTGTTTGATTTGTGTTAAGTATAGATGGTCCAAATCCAATTTTTCTGTTTTCTATTTTTTACATATATTTAAAATGTTTCCAATGTATATATATATGCATTAACTTTTAAATATATCATACTTAGTAAACCATAGCATAGGTGATAAAAACTAAACCAAGTTGCACCCCATCCACCTAAAATGATACTCATTAAAATATGATTACCCGAAACTAGGCTTGTTTGATTCTAACTGATCCAATACTCACCCACCCTAGTTAAATTGGCCTAAATGAAGTCAACACAAAATAAACCAATTCATGATCTAGACAGTTCATATGAAATCCATTAAAGTTAAGCTTATTCCAACCCATTCAAGTTATACTAAATTACCCAAATCAAGACCAATAGAATATAACTTCAATTTAAAAAAAAAATTGAACCAATTCAAAGTAAAGTTGCTTGAGCTAGATTGTCTTTGATCCACACAACCCAAGTATAATCCATTTAAGTTGAGTAATCTACCCTAAGTTAGCCTAAACTCTAAATAAAATTGGCTCATTTAATCTGAGAAGGTCTAGTTTAGACCAATACAAATCATATCAATTTGATCTAGACATTCAAATTAAATAAACCCAAATCAAATAAACCTAATCTGAACCAAGTTGAATTAAGCTCAAGCTAATAAAGTTATACTAGATTATTAGAACCAGACCTAATTAAATCGAAGCAACTCAATCATAATTAATTTAAGTTACAAAACTTGAATCAAACCAAACAAACCTAGTTAACCAAGTTAAACGTTCCAAACAAAGCCAACTCAAACTTAATCAAGTAATCCCTAATTGAAATAACTTTAATCAAGTCAACTCAAACTAAGTCCTTTTAATTAAAACTATATTAAATCATGCCAACTTAAACCAAACTAGCTCTAATTGGGCCAATCTAAAATGGATCAAACAAATAAAATCAACTCAGAGTGATTCAACTCAAACCAAACCTATTTAAATCAACTTAACCTTAAGTGAATTAATCTTGACTATAACTAATCTAATTCAAATTGATTCAAACTAAATCATCTGAATTAAGTTAATTCAAACCAAACCAACCTAAACTTAGCCAACTCAAGTAAGAATGACTTGTACTAAATCAAATAATCAAACCAATCCAAATTAAGTGAATTTGAACAAAATAAATTCAAACCATATCAATCCAAATCAATTCTAATAAAGTCCACCCAAACTGAACTAATTTGAGTTGAGTCAGCCCTAAATCAAGATCAACTCCAAAATAGTCCAAATCAAATTAACCCAAACTAAAATCAACTCATATTGAAAAATCTAAAATGGGCTAACCAAAATCAAATAAATTCAAACTAAATTTACTTGAATCAAATTAAACAACCTAAATGTGTTAACTAAAACCAAACCAACATAAGTAAAGTCAATAAAAAATAATTTTATCAAGCAATCAATTTAAATCAATGATATTTAAATTAAAACTATTAGAATTAAGATGTATAAAACTTTCACATGTTAAATTAATTAATCAACTTTAATGGCAATTAACTAACTAAGGGCATGAACCAAATCCTTTACTGCCACTATCAATATTAAGGGCACAACATGCCATAATTTTTTTAATTATGAATTTTTGTTTTAAGGGCTTGGATCCTAGGATTGGGGAATTTCAAAAGTTTAATCTAATTTAAATATTTTTTTTAAATGCTTGCACTCCAAAATTTTAATATAATTTAAGGATAATATATATTTAAGTAATATAAGATAGAAAACATAGTTCACTAGAATGTGATACAATTTTTAAAATAAATATCCAATTTTATAAGCATTATATTGCTTGTCTTCATCCTTGTGCCAACATATCACATCAAGGGACTAGTGGAAAGATGAAAAATTGTTACATCAAACCCTGACTAGGGTAGGTCATGTCTATTGAAATCATTACTTGAAGGGTAGTTCATTTAGATAAAAAGTGAAAATTGGAATACATTCATTTAAAAAATAAGACAAGAAGAAGATTTGAATTATGTAAAACATGATCCTGGTTACATTGACTCATCATCGAGTACATAGGCAGGTTAGGAAATGTAGGGCTGTCAATTTGGTTGGGTTGACCCAAAGCCCGACTTGATCAACCTAGAAATTAGGCGAGCTAGGCTAGGCATAGGCCCAAATGTTAGGCTTGGTCTAATTTTTGGGTTGGGCTTGGGCCTAAGTTATTTCAGCTTAATGCTCGGCCTAGCCTGGCCCAAAGTGAATAAAACTTTATACTAGCCCAAAACCGGACCCGAAGCCCGAAAAAATGATTTTTTATATTTTAATGTTTTTCATTGGGTTACTTTGGATGGTGAAGAAAAAAATGTTATTAAAGTTGTAAAACTTTTACTGATATGGGTGAAAATATAAAAGGGTTTAGTTGTTAGAATAAAATAAATAAATTTAAAATTTTTATCAAGAACTATCACTTTGGCCTAGTGGTTAAGACATGCACCTACTAAGTACCAAGAGTTCAAATCTAACAGGTGACACATAAATTTTTTTGACCATTTCGGGCTGCCCAAACTCAACCCAAAGCTCATATAATTATGATGGGTTGGGCTTAGGCTAGGCACGGGCTAGGGTTTCATACTTTGTGCTGGGCTTGGGTTGACCCTTACCTGGCCCATCCTGGCCCAATTGATAGCCTTAAGGAAATGACTCCAAGCTCATTTAAATAAAAAATATTTTTTTCAAGCTTTATTTATTTACAATTGAATAAATTAAGGATGACAATTGGTCATTAACCAAAGGATATTTTTATTCAAGCTTAATATCTTAAACATTGAAGTCATACTGATTGGACCATGAGTGTGATAAGGTAAAGTCCGAATGTGTTAAAGCTAAGTCAAGCTTTCATGAATATTTAAAGGTGATGCATTAAAGGAGAAATATCAAGATATTAGTTCATACATGGAGATCTAATGCCCACCAACCCACCCTTATCAAGTAGAGAAAAAAACATTAATGAAGAAATGTTAAGATGTTAGTTTATATGTGGAGGTCTAGTACCCACCAACACACCCTTAACAACTAAAAATGCATCAATAAAGAAATACCAAGATATTGGAGCTCTATCACCTACCAACCCCCCTTTCCAAGAAGAAAATGAAGAAGACATCATGAGAAAACTCATCTTAATAGTGCAAGCCCTAGAGATGATGACTCTAAACTTTGGTTAGCCTCAAAAAGGTCTTTTACAGGTATATGGTGGGACAATCAAATCAAGAAAGATTAAAAGGCCTAAAATACATATCTGCTCTCATAATGTAGGGGCATATTGAAGATTTAATACCAAGAATCTACATTTTTTAGGAATATGCATGATCCGATATACTAAGAAAAATGGCTACATCATTAATTATAGAAATCTGACCACATGTCAACAGAGAAGATGATCCAATCTACATCGTTAAGACTCCATGCAAGTTCAAGTCCACTTTTGAAGACCCTACAAAAGAAAGGAATCCTTTGTCACTACTCTCATATTAAAAAAAAAATGATGACAAAGACCCATCGTGGCCAATGAACATGGATCAAATCAAGAAATACTTTGCAAAATAGGGTATTGTATTCATGACACATGTAAAACGTTATGAAAATGTTCAAAAAGTGTACTATGACTAAAGGAATAAACTTCAAATGTATCCAAAAATTATCATTTGCTATTATATCTTGAAGTAAAGAAAGGAAAGGGTGACCCAGTGCATGAGGCTCCCACTAACGTGAGGTCTGGAGAGGGCAAGATGTACATAGCTTTACCCCCATTTCTGGAGAGGCTATTTCCGTGACTCGAACCCGTGCCACTAGGGACGCTAACGGTAAGCCTTACTATTGGGCCAAGCCGCCCTTTGCTACTATATCTTGAAGTATCCAAAAAAAAAACCTTTGTCAAATATTTTGAGCCTAAGTCTTTCATTTTTCGTAAAACAAAAAGTGCACTATGACTAAGGAATAAACTTCAAATGTTCAAAGACATGATGGAAGGCCATTTGTGGGCTGATTAGATTTCTAGATGACCCATTCAATTTTTACCACCACTCTTAGATGTTTATCTAAACTAATGATACAAAATTTTGACCTTCTAAGAAGACTCAAGGGAGGAAATCTTCAAATATCTAGTCCCAAAAATAAAGTGGATAAAAAAAGGGAAAAGAAAAATAAAAAGAAATTTTAATTACATATGACTTAAGCCCTAAAACTAGGATATGTAGACAAATTGAAACTACGTTCAGTCACATCAACATCCATCTATGATGCTTATGGTATATAAGAATTCAAGGCATGCATAGAGAAAGAGGTGAAGACAAATACGAAATATCATGCTAAATGGTAAAAAAAAATGTATCAAATATTATGATGAGCATCTAAACCCTTCAAAAAAAAGTTGTCAAATTAGTTTTGAGCCCTCCACCCATTTTATTGGAAATCCAAACCATAAGCCACGTTTCATCCCATAATCCAAGTCCTTAATCTTTGAAGAAATGGAGAAAATCTTGAAATCAAAGTGTCTTTCACAACATCGTGGGTTTGAAAGAAAAAAAGAAAATATTATTCAAGTAACAATGTCGCACCCTAAAACCCATACCTGTTGGGCTATGAATTTTGGCATGTGACGTTGATCCATGTCATTCTTAACTTGATACCTTCAATCTTACACATAAATTTTTTAACCTTTACCTTCATATACATATGCAGCAAAATTGAACATCTAAGCATAAACCATTCCATTTATAGAAGTCTAATGTTTCATTCTTTTAATACATAATATGACATGATAAGTAAAATCAATAATCAATAATGTAACATTTAACATAAATCAACTAATAAATAAAATCTCCAAATAACTAAAATTCAAACTAAAGTATTACATCCCATCAACTGAAATAAAACTATTATAATATAAAAATCTAAAATCACACGTTGAATTGAAATAAAAGTCCAAAAACTAAGTTTAAAACATGGTAATAAAATGCCTAAAATCATTGATAAAGTGTCCAATCTACTATCTCCAGCTTTCTATTTGGACCATCTAATTTGCTGTCTCCTCATCATCTGAAAATATTTTCAATTTGGGGTAAGTTTGACAGGTTCAATAAGAGAACATATAAACTATACAAAAATATAGGTCAAGTCAAGCATGAATATTTTTCTAAATTAAAAACATAAATACAAAATTAATATGTACATGTGTTCTAAACAAAATATGGAATGATACAGTTCCAAGCATTCTTTCCAAAACAAAACTAAGATTAGATTGCATATTATGAAATTAAGTACTAGTTTACAGAACTGAAAATAGTCTATCAAAATCGAATTGAACACTTGTAACTAATTCAAAATAGAAAAGAAATCAAAATTTATAATGGAATTAAAACAGAACAAAACATGTCAATTTTATATCAAAGCCATTACATAGAACAGTTCACACCCAAAGAGGATTGGGAACTCTCCCCTTAACTAACGCTAACCACTGCCCACTATCAGGGGGCGGGCACATCAGTGTTGAAAAGTGATATAATCCCCCCCCCCAAAAAAAGTGT
>JAOXJP010132194.1:0-13570 GCA_025762735.1 Platanus orientalis | reverse complement strand
GCACTGTTCTAAGGGTCTATCAGACACTATAAGTCTGGTGGGGCCCCTCGTCTTCTTTTTTTGGGGAGGGGCCCTATGATCCACCCCTCTAGCCTCTAATGTCTATGAAGGCGCAAATCTTGTAGAAGAAATCCGTATGCCCTCACTACCCTGTGATTGGGCAGTAGCTAAGGTAGCAAGCTCCACCCTCCTCGTCCTCTTCTCGGCCTGTTGGGAGGTCTTTAAAGTACATGAAAAATAGAAACAACGTACATATATTAAATGGTTAGAAAATAAAAATAAAAATAACAAACAATATAAATACTCACCTTACCCTATCTTGAAGGATCCATCACAATACCCGAAAAGTGGCAAAGAAACGTAAAAACTGAAGGATAAAGAATAAAAAATTAAAAATTAGTACATTACAGTAGACATTATTGTTAAACAACTACTCATAAGAACTACAGAGAGAGGAAACATCTACTATATAACATTTTTGATAAGCAACTACTCAGAAGAACTACACAGAGAGGAAACATCTACTCTATGACATTATTGATAAGCAATTACTCATAAGAGCTACATAGAGAAAACATCTACTACATGGCATTATGAATAGGCAACTATTTATGAAAACTACATAAGAGAAAGAACATATACTACATGACATTATTGATAAACAACTAAACATTTAAAAAAAATCATGCTTTGAACATATTAATCTAATGATAAAAATGATTTAATTATCATTGTGCCATGAGATGTGAAAGTTATCAAATATTGTTTCCTTGGAGATAAAGGTAACGACAAATATAATAAAACTTGCTATCAGGAATATGCGGAAATGGAAAAGTTTATGGAGCTAATAACAGTGTTAACATGAACTATTATTGGCAATGGGGTATTGATGCAATGCGACACATGGTAGCACATGATTTTAGGGTGGTTATTTTTCACAGAAAAATCAAGGCAAAGAAGAAATTATTAATATGAATTTTATTTTATTTAGTAGTATTTATTTTGTTAAGTTTTTGGGTTTTATTAGGAACCTTTTTATTTGTTAAGTATTGGTTTTTAGTAGGAGAGAGTTTTTTGAAGATTAGGATTCTACTTTGGTTCAAAAGGAGAAATTCATACAAATTCGGAATTTGAAAAGTTCTGTGCAGTGTTTAGTCCAAAAGGCATAACTTTTTGTACAAATATCCAATTGAAAAGATCTTTATGACGTTGAAAAGAAGACTTCAAGGGCTACAACTTCTATTTCACGAAACTTTTCCAAATTCGGCCATTTTTAAGGCAAAAATCGTGCTATAAGATGATGGATGTGATTAGAATCTTTTCATGCGAATTTTTGGACGAATTTCTTAGATTTGGTTAGGGTTTTCTATTTTTTTTGGTATTTGGCTTATTAATAAACTCAATGTAATGAAGAAGATTGATTGATTTAATGAATAAAATTTATTCATTGAGATTTATTCTCTATTTAATTCTTGGTATTTTCTTTTAAGGAAAATCAACAAGTCCCTATTCCTGGTATTTTTAGCTTCGAAAATCAACAGGTTCGTGGAAGATTGTTCCAATTTGTTAGTGAGATTCATCACCAACGCTGTCACCTTCATCAAGTATACGAAGGAAACGGAAAGGAGATCTTTAGGTATTAACTTAATTTGGTCCGTTAATTGATTTAGTTAGCCAGTACAAAGCCAATAATATCCCCAACTGCTCATCGTTTATTTCATCCCCCAATAAATATAATAAAAAAGTTTGTCCACACACATTCACCTTTCTTATCGTGTCTTTAATCCGAAAGAAAGTCCACATTAGTATAAAATCCCTACCTCTAAAATCATCAGCAAAATTTAAAATTCCATTGATTAACCCTTAAGAAAACACTCTTTCCCTTCTTGTGGTATGTATTCCACCATTCATATTGTTTATTAAAATTTTTGGGAAATTCCATTAATTCATATGGTTAGAAGTGAAGAAGCAAGGCTTACCAAGATTGTGGAACTGGAGAGTAGTCCAAAATCTTGCTATAGTCAATTAGGGATGAGGGTGTACAACTCTCAACAATTATCAGGTGTTTTGAGATATGTGAATTGATCAATAGGGCTGCTGCTAAGACCCCCAACTTTTTAGTTTGTAGCAAGATCAATGGGTCGGCTATGAAATTGTATTTATACTGTATTTTATTTTAGCTTTCATTTCCATGTTAGTACAAATGCTCTTTAATCTTTATGGTTTGGTTGGAAGGGGGTAGAGACTTTAAACTTAAGGTTTGGCAGCTGTTTTATAGATCTTCCTAGTCCTATACCGTTTAAAGAATAAAACTATATGAAAATGGATAATGTCTGCTGTTTAAAAATAAATAGATGAGGTAGAACTCTAGAGATAAAATTATCCTTCCCCAATCCCTGTTTCACATCCATCAAAGAGTAATGAATGTTTATAGCCTCTCTCTACTATGCTTCCATACTTTTGGAAAGGAAAAGAATAAAAGAAAAAAAATAGCCTGTAATAAACATTCAATATACAACCCAGCCATTCTATACATTACAGGTAATTCATATGGAAAAAAAAAACTTAAGAACACAAGGGACAACCAACAATCCAAGGCATTCAGCTGGCTGCAAATAAGCGAATAACTTCCAAATGCAAAGCATTTGTTTGGGTACCAAAAAACTATGTTAAACCTTAAAAGAAACAAAATTCAATAAGCTAGGATAGACGCTTGCTAAATATCCTTACAAATTAAACAAATGAAATGAAAAAACAGAAAGCAAGAGAAATTACCTGTATTGAAAATTTTCCTATTTAAGAAGTCCATTAAAGGGAAACAGGATTTCTAAAACGCGAGTTATATTCACCTACAAAATTAGATTTCAAAGTAAACATGAACCTAACAAGATTTCCCCTTAATTTCAAGAATCATGATATAGAAATCCACAGGGAAATCACAAACATACACGAAATTAGGTTTTCTAATTCTTGAGAAGTCAATTAGCGTTGTTGTTCATGAATCAGATGGGAAACCTGTCCAAAATCTACAAATCACATATTTTCGTTAAAGACTAAAGAATAAGCTAGATCCACGCAAAATTTTCAAAAAGATAAGAAATGGACAAGGAGTGGGGATTGGGGAGGAGGTTCAGAAACCCTAAATCTCACAAGCGATCTAAAAAAGAATCTAGACAGGGAACAAAACAAAACCTTAGATATGAAAAAATAGCTACAAATGCATTAGAAAGACGAAGGAACAATAAAAAGAGATTGAGAGACTTACCTACAAACTCACCGAGGATCATATCAACAACTAACTTGGTGAGGAGAAGATATTACAGATGACGCTCTTTTCTTGATGAAACTTGCAGTTATAGGGACTTGATTCGAAGGCGCAAATACCTTTTATATTGTTCTTGATGGGTGACGGAGGTTTGCTAGTTGAGTCACCTAGGGAATAGGGGAAAGAGCCAGGCAAGAAGCTAGAGAGAGAAAAGAGGGCAAGCCAGAGAGGAAGCACAAAAATGCGGAGAATGATGTCGCTGTTGGTCAAATGTTGTCGAAGATTGATGTCTCCCTTGGTCGGTTATAGGTGGAAGCATTGAGAAGGAAGATGAAGCACAAAAACACGGGAAGAGGGAAAAGGGAAGGGCGCGAGAAGAAAAAGGCCTAGGAGTATCATGAGCACTGCTTATGGTAGATTTGCGGGGGAGTATAGCGAGAGTTTTAAAAATGCTTGCTAAAGCCCTAGGAGTATGACGAGCATTTTAAAAATGCTGTATTAATCATATATAAATCAAAACCCTGTCATTATGTATTCATACAACGTTTTAGAAGCGCTGTTTATTCTAGTTACCCCATTTAACAGCATTTTTTGTATAAAAACGCTCTGTAAAGTTACCCCTTAAACAACATTTATATAGAAAACGCTGTCTAAAGCATGCTGTTAAAAACCTTTTTTGTTTTAGTGCTCCCAGCCCTGAAACCCCTTCTTCCTCCTTAAGGGACCCGAGGAACAGCTCCAATTGGTCCATGAATGGCACCATGAGTTGGAATTGCATATCGATGAGAATGGGGGACCACCAGGAAATGGTGGAAATGGGATTTGGGTCATATGGAACCCTGTTGGATGCACACCAAGTTTATGGGTACCATTGGGTGGGCCAAACGGCATTAAGAACCTTGTGAGAGACTGCCAATTTTATCAGCATTTGGATTTGATAAACCAACAGATCTAAATTTATAGATTTTGAACAGTAAATACTCACGGGTCTTCCCTACAACCACAAGATAATTAACCTCCAATTTC
The DNA here is from genome assembly GCA_025762735.1 of Platanus orientalis. Lineage (NCBI taxonomy): Eukaryota > Viridiplantae > Streptophyta > Magnoliopsida > Proteales > Platanaceae > Platanus > Platanus orientalis. The sequence goes on along the minus strand of JAOXJP010132194.1, from coordinate 9,279 downwards.
AGCCCATAATTTTACTAATTTCCACCCATTTAAGCCCTTTTTCTATAAAATAGATTCAATACCAAGAAACTTTTTGGTTTCTATTCGTGTGAATACCCTTAGAGCCTGTTTGGCAGCCACCTATAAAGTAATCATTTCATTTGAGTTTCTAAGACATATGTAGCCATGAGATGATGGTTTCCTAATGAACTCATTCACATTTATTCTAATTTATTAACTACAATTAGAAATGAAGTCATCTTAGGTTTTTCTATAAAATGAAATGACTTGTGTTATCAAGCACAGATCTCTGAAAATCTAAATGCATTCATTACAAACCATCCCATTGTGGCCATAAAAGACTAAGAAAACTCAAATGAAATGATTTTATTACAGGTGGCTGCCAAACGCGGCCTTAATCATCAAAATTTGGAGCAAGAATCAATAAGGAAAGATGAAAACCCTAACTAAAGAAGCAAACCTACATACCTGGGCTGATTTTCCACCCTTTCTCACTTCTCATGAATTTTTCTCCCTCTTCTTCTCTTTCTTCTTTCTCCCTTTATTTTCTTTCATCGAGGGGGAGTGGTCACTGGCTGCTCAAAATTAGCAAGTCAATGCCCCTTCAACCTTTTATTTCATTTTTGTTATCTTTTTACCAAAATACCCCTAATATTATTTTAACATTTCAAACGAGTCCAGATAACATTTCAAACGAGTCCATATAACATTTAAAATGAGTCCAGATTTTGTGTGCACATTTGCACAAAAGATGTGTGCACTCCGTGTGCATGGACCAGGGTGTGGACACATCAGCACCGAAAAGTGATTTACACTTTTTGGGGGTGCACTTATCACTTTTCAGTGCTGATGTATCCACACCCTAGTCCATGCACACGGAGTGTGCACATCTTTTGTGCGCATGCAATCCGGGGGTTTAAAACCCCTTTTTTTTAGAAAAAAAAATTGTCTACAAAATTCTTTAAGATTTTTAATTTAATACCAAGTAGGACTCCCCCAATTAGGTTTTTTTATTTTTTATTTTTTGCCCTCGTATCCCTTTAGCATTTTTAAAATAAACAAAATACCATTTTTACAAAAAACATTACCCCTTTATGTCACTTTGCTTTGGATAAATTCTGAGATACTAAGATACTAAAAACTACCAAAAATTTTATCATCTAATCCTCTTTAAGTTTAACATATAAATATCTTTATTTATTTATTATTATTCTATTTTATTTCAAGTACGTTAAAAAATGACACTTAAATGAATTTAATAGCCTTTAAAATGATTAATTTAGATAATTTAAGCTATTTTAGGCTCAATATATTACAATTCAGAGAATTCTTTCACTAGGGAAGAATCATGATCTTACTACTATGTTCTCACTATAATGCTCTTAAGTGAAAGAGACGGCAGAAAACTTAGCTAAGCAGAACCGATTTGGGGAAAAGATATGAGAAAAGAGAGACGGAACCCGTAAATTTGATTTCACTCCCCACCCCATCCCTCACCCTTCACTTAGGCTTAGTTGCGTTGACTAAAAAAGGTTATATGCAGTCACCCATAAAACCGTTGGCACAACTACTATTTTTTGGAGTCTATACACGCGGTCATAAATCGTGGGTATAACTTATATGTTCTAGCAGTTACGCTAGTCACTACTAGAAAAACTAGTGCAATAACTCAATTTTTTTTTTTGTAATGTGTATTCCATAAATAGTTTTTAAAATAGATGGCTTACACATGCATGCTATAAATAGTTTCTAACATAGATGGCATACAAAGACGTGTCATGAGTAGTTTCTAACATAGGTGGCATGCAAATGCATGCCGTGAATAATTTTTAACATACACGACATGCTAATGCATGCTGTCATAAGTGTATTAATAGTGATTCCAAAAAACACGTTGTTAAAGTAAACCTAACTATATATATTAACAACATTTAAGAAAAGAATGCCATAAAAATTCATCATTTACGAAATTTATTTTTTGAACATTGTTAATGTTATGTGGTAATTCCTTTTTTTTTTTTTGTAGTGTGCACAAGTCGAAGTGGGTGATCCTAGAGATTAATGAAGGATCTTTGACTTCCAATTGGATGAATGTAGTCATTGTCACTTACTTTGATAGTGGAATTATCTCATAAGTTAAAGTAGATGGTCTTAGAAAAGGGGTATTAGTGCCATGTTTTGAATTATCATCAAGAAGCCTTCAATTTTTAACCTTCAACCTTTAATCGTCATCCTCTTGAGAGTACTTTTCTAATTACCTTTTTAAACTTCCAGTAGAATGGGTGTAATCCATTGTCACTTTACCTTGATAGTAGACAAATTCCATATGTCAAAGTGGACCTAGGGATAAATGATTGACCTTTGTCTTCTAATAGGATGGATGTAGCCATTGTCACTTTGACAGTTGACTTCATCACAAGTTGAAGTAGGTGTTCCTGGTGGAGGGCTATTGCTGCCATATTTTAAAGAATCGTCAAGAGGCCTTCAAAGAATGCTCATGAGGTAAAATAAAGTTATAGGATTGTCTTGCTTCTTTTCCATGAATCATTTTGTAGGTAATCCTTTAACCTTTAGAGTTCAACCTTTAATTTTCAAAAATCGTATAGAGGCCAAGATAAGATTGCATTAAGATGAGTTAAATATTTAGTTTCTTGTTGGCACCATTCTTAAAAACTTCCTGCAAATGGATGACACATGAATTTTAATGGGCCTAGGAATACAATCACAAATAGATACACATAGTGGAGCTAGAGTTAAGACATGTGACATGACAACTGACATGCAATAAAGGCAGATCATCATTCACACGAAGCAAGCAAGAGAATGCCACTACACACCCTATGACAGGCATTTGCTATAACATAAGAAAGTAGTTATGACAACGAAGAGGAGTGGGAAGTGGAAGAAACTGCCCAGCAATGTGACGAAAGAATTACATCTACTGTAACAATTTGGCTCGATATACATAGATGAGAAGAAGAAGAAGAAAAGATCTCCAACATCAACATCAAATTTCATTTCTATCTTAGGAGTAGGAGTAGGTCTATCTTAGGAGTAAGAATCATTTAACTTAGTTCGTAATTCAGCTCAAAGAGGATTGGACCTAGTTCATTCCTTCGATTCTATCACCGACTTGTTCAACATCTAGTAACATAGCTCTTCTAGAGAAATTAGTGACCCTTGGTGTTGAACAAGACATTTGTACTGTGTCATCAATTGTTGTATCAACAAAGTTTGGTTTCACTTTTCTCATTTCTTCCTTTTTGAAGTCTGCGGAAAGTCCTCTTTGTTGACGCATGTACTAGCTTCATTCCAATCACCTAAGTTACCCATTCCCGAAACCAAGTGAGGAAGAAGGATTTTTTCCACCAACACTTCCTTTCTCACTTTCTCATCTATAAAGATTGAATATTTATTGGGCCGTTCACAGTTTAGGCTCATGTGGGTTAGGAGCTTTACAACATTTTCTTTTGGCCGTTCACAGTTTAGACTCATGTGGGCCAAGAGCTTGGATTAGAGAACTCAAGATTTTAGATTTTGTTTTTCTATACATAATTTAGGCTCATGTGGGCAAAGAGTATTACAAGAATTTTCTTGTTTTAACCATTCATAGCTTATATGGACAAGAGCATTGCAATATTTATTTTTTTCTTGTTTTTTCTATTCACAATTTAAGATCATGTAGGTCATGAGTGTTAGAAGATTTCTTCTTTTTTTCTTGTTAACAATGCCAGAAGCTTTACAAAATGTTCAAAGATAGTATATTTTTAGAAATTTCTTGTTGATTGGGCTAATACAAAGTCCTTCTAGTGTGATAAGGAGATAGGTGTCATTGGAGTAGGCTTCCCTCACCAAATACAGTCCATCCCACTTTGGGTTAAATTTATTTCCAAAATGGTGAGATAAGATAGGTCATTGAATTGCAAGAGTTAACTCTCCTATTTGAAAAGACCTAGGCTGAACTTTCTTGTTGCACAAGAGAGACAAGCCTGGTAGCATTCCAATCTTTGTTGTGCTTTTAACATTTTTTCATCTAGTACTTCAAATTTATAAATCCTTCTTAGATAACAATCTAGAGTGACAAAATTTGGCATTATAATGGACTGATGGTTTCTACAACATATACTAAAGAATAAGGTGTAGATTACATTGAAGTTCAAAATGAAATATGGTATGCGTATAGCACTTTTCTAATTCTCTCATGCCAATCCCTTTTTAACATTGGTACCACCCTTTCAAGTAGCTTGTAGAGAGTCTTTTTGAATACTTTAGTAAGTCCATTAGCTAAGACATTGAATATAGTAGAACTTTATTTCTTGATACCAAATTTTTCACAAAATTGGTTCATCAAGCTATTCATGAATGGATTTCCATCATCTGTGACAATATAATGAAGGATTTCATAGAAAAGATAATGTGGTTTTTTGTTGAATTAAACCACCATCTCTTTTTTCACTTCCTTGAGAGGAACAACTCCATCCCTCTTTGAGAAATAGTTTGGTACTATTAAGATGTAAAGATGTTGCTTTGATGACTTAGGAAGTGGACCAATTACATCAAATTGTCATCCGTCAAATACCCATGATGTGATTGTAAGGTGTAGTGGTTCCAAAGGTTGACGAATAAATTGTCCATGGAATTGACATGCTTGCCACCGCTTTGTATATTCCATTGAATCTTTCACCATATTAGCCAGTAAAACTTCATCTTTTTTAATTGATCATGGATTTATGGTCCATATTAATGGGCTTCACACAATCCTAAATATGCATCTTCAAGGTATTGTTGAAGTTTTTTTTATCTCCTATACATCACATAAGGACATCGTTGAAGGAGCAACATTGATCATTGTAGTATAAGAACAGGGTGCACAACATTCAATCTTATGTTTGGGTCATCTAGTAGGTTTCCATGTTGCAGGTAGTTGGTGAGTGGTTATCTCCAATCTTCCACCTTAACCTTGAATATAAAAAGAAAAATTAGTTTATTTTGGTTCATTAATGTCACATGTCAAAGGAGGTAGCACCCATCTTTGAAAAGCAAGCACTATGGTTGCTTTGTCTTCAAGAAAAGTTAAGGTGGTGGAAAGATTTTCCAAAGCATCAACTTTTTTTTTTTTTTACTTTTAAGTTTATAGCTGATTGTGATGTCTTTGAATCAGTCAATAAGTTATATTGCAAAGTTATGATATGGTGTCACGACCCGAAACCCATACCCTAAAGGATACAAATTTTGAAGACAACACGTTCATTCATTCAATCTTAAGGTCGTCATCTCATTCATTACATATAAATTTCATTTTAATCCTTACATTCACCATATACTTTGCCTTAAGTTTTTCTTTCCACCTTTCAACACCTTAGTTAAATAGGTGCATTCTCATGATTTTTCCTTTTCCATTCGCTCATAGTGGAAACACATATAAGTCTCTACCTATTCAACCTCAAGTAATTTCTCGATGGCATTCCATTAATAATATAAATCAAAATCTGAAAGTTCATTCCATTAGATAATTTCAATCCATCACTAAAAATCTGAAACATCAATCTCAACAATCTATCAATAATTCAAAAATTTATCTACTTATTACAATTCATTCTTAAAACAAATTTAAACAACAATAGTCTTTAAATCACTAGTTCAGCTCAAATAAAATATTCATTCCAAATATCTAAATCTTCCATAGCTTCGTCCATAAGTCTGTTCAATCATCAATCCCTATATATTTTCTCTTCCTTGTTATCTATGCTGTTGAATTGAGTGAGTTTGATAACTCAGTAGAAAAAGTTTAATACTATACAGAAGTATGGTCAAGACTTGCACGATATGATTAAAACATTAAAACAATAATAGAATGAAGATAAGACATTAAATATGCAAAATATGATCTTTACACTACTAATTTTTTCAATTCTACTTTACTTTAACATATGCTGTAAAATTACTTTTGAACATTTTACATTCTTTATAAATCTTTCTTAACCTTTTTTTAACAATTTTATATCAGTTGACATTTAATACTATGATGAAAGTACATTGATAGTACAATGGCACTGCCTATACATGTAAACAATACTATAACAACAATAATACGATACAATCTAATCTCATGCATGGATGAGCCAATGAAAATGAAATACAATATGATGTCAATGTCACCATTTTATCTCCGGTGAAAAGATTCACATGATACACCTATTTTATTTCCAGTGCAAGAGCCACGTGCTTCACCAATTTTATCTCCGGTGAAAAGAGCCACTTGATTCACCAATTTTATTTCCGGTGAAAAGAGCTACTTGATTTACCAATTTATCTCTGATAAAAAGAGCCACATGGTTTACCAATTTTATCTCTGGTGAGAAGAACCACTTGATTCACCAATTTTATCTTTTGTGAGAAGAGCCACTTGATTCACCTATTTTATCTTCGGTGAGAAGAGCCACGTGATAACAGTTTATAATCCCTGGTAAAAGGGTCATTCACACTATACACATGCATTACTTGAATGTTTTATCAATTTTACTTAATACAATCACTTTTTTATATTTTGTATTATAGTAGTGTAGTCTCCAACATATTAAATATAATACCAATTCAAAACCAATGGAGTTTACTTGACCATCTAAACACTTTCTATGGAACTTTTTACAGAAATTCTATAACAGTCCATACAGTACATTAACAATGACCTCTACCACAATCCTCATGTCAATACAATAGCTTTTCGATATTTATAACCTTGTAACAATGAAACTTTATCCATATTTTCGATACTAATAGTATTTTCTTAAAAACTATCTTATACAATACAAACTTTCACATGTCTTAATCTATATGATAGTTTATACTTTATGGGGTTTCAAAATCATTTTTATACTTATGGAAAAAAATTACTTTTCTATGTAAAAAATCAATCCTTACATGCTTAAGAAGTTCTTCAATGGTTCTTAACATATTCAATTAGAAACCCATTCAAAACTTGTGTGAAACTTGTAAAAACTATTAAAAATGAGATCAATATTTTTAGATAACTAAGAACCTAAGTAAAAATGATAGACTGCATAATTTCTTACCTCTTTATTGAATCACAACTTTGTTCTTCCAAAAATCCTTCAAACCCTAGCCTTTTCCTTCTTTTTCCTTCTCTCCCTCTTCATTTCCCTCTTTTTGGTGTAACATGAGGGTATTAGGATTCCTTTATTATATTTATAGGGTCTAGGGTCAAATTGAGGAAGAAAAAATATCAATTTTTCCCAAAAAATCACAATCTAGACCGTTTAGATCAATTCATGATCGATCCAACACACCTTTCTGCAGTTTTCTAAGACCAAAGAAGTCTTGGATCAATCCAAATGAACAAGTTTTTCTTTACTTTTATCCCTTCACACTAAAATTTCTATAACTCTCTTTATAAAACTTATAATCAATCATCATTTGTTGTGTTGAAAACTAGACCTCAAAACCTTTCTAACAAGGTATATCTCATCATCTAATTAACTTGGGATTTAAGTCAATGGTCCAAAGAAGTTACCCCAAATCTATTGGTTTGTCAGCATTGACTCCTTGTAGGAGAATTGTCATAACTTCCCCTAAGAGGCTCATAATCACATATCATTTACTGGGTTAAAAAGTAGAGTCCTAATTCACTCAGGATTGGTGTCAGTGGTCCTGTGAAGTTACCTCAAATACACAATCAAGATAGCTCGCAAATTTGACAAGTCCAAGTATCAACTTAAGTCTTACGCTTTTAATCACTCTAAGGTCTATATAAACACGTGAAGTGGAAAATTTACCCTTAAGTTTGTTAAATTACATTTTTACCCTTTTAGTGTAATACGGGGTATTACATATGGAACCAAGTCTAGTTTTTGTATTCTATCAAGAATTGATTTACGATGAGTTAAGAATCCTTTTATACACAGAGCTGATAAACCTACATCTCTAAGGCCATCTCCAATCCAATGATGAGAGCTGGATAATCCACCACATTATTTGAGCACAATTGTGTTAAAGCAAAGGAGGATTGAATCATGTCACTTTATGGGGTGACAAAGACCACTTCTACCTAATTAAGCTCTATTTTTACATATGATACCATCAAAGAATATTTTCTATACTAGTAAAACATCTAAGTAGAAGACTTCTTCTTTAGGAAAGTCTTCAGATAACTCCTACTCTGTTGGAATTAGGTGGTCAACAAAAAAATGTACATAAGCTTACCCTTTCATCACCTTTTAAGGAATACAAATAGTCTTAAAATATGATAAGAAAATATCTCACTTGGTCATTCTTTTAACCAGTCTTGTTATGATGTATTTGAGGATCATCTCATGAGATAAGTCAAACAATATGTACCAACATATAATATTGAAGCTTCTTTATAGTGAAGAGGAGAGCAATACATGTTTTCTCAATGCACGAGTAGTTCAACTCTACTCATACTAGGATCTAACTCAAATAATAGAGTGTACTTTCTTCTCCTTCATCATTGACTTGTGCTAGAAGTGCCCTTGATGATTGTTCATGTGCTGTGATATAGGGAATCAAAGGCTTTCCAAGAATATATGCTACTAGGATTGATGGCTTAAGGAGATAATATTTTATGATTTTGAGAGCATTTTTTGATATAAATGAATCTCTCTTAATAAATCAACCAAAGGGGTGATAATAGCCTACAAATTTGATATGAACTTATGGATGTATGTAAGTCATCCCTAGATACTTCTTGTAACACCCCACACATGTTTACACGTATTTTGTATATGTGTCATAATTATACTATACACACACCATATATATGTTTTGCACACACTTAGAACTATTTAGATTTACATATACTGTTTTATAAATTGGCACAACTTTAAAGAGGCACCAACAGAAATATATGAAGAATTTATGTAAAATCCCTATAGCATTAGATAGACGCAAGAGTTTAGAGTCTTATTAAAATAAACGACGAGGGAAATGAACACCAAACGAAAAAGTTAAAGACAATTTACTGAACAAAGGAAAAGAAGGCAACAAGTTTTAAAGTTGTCCCAAATAGTTGAGATAACTTCATGAATAAAGCAGTATCAATCCCACAGGAATCACCCTAAAAGTAATAAATCATTGGAAAGATCAATGAGTCTACTTTCCAATGCCCCAAACAGTGAGTTGATTGAAGTTTTTTACAAGAAGTTATGACAATTTTCCCACCAAGTTTCTATGTTGTCTAGTATGGTATGAGTCAGTAGATTTTGTGGTAACTTTAAAAATACACTAATAAAAGTTTAGGAT
>JAOXJP010132183.1:0-13570 GCA_025762735.1 Platanus orientalis | reverse complement strand
GCCTTAGGTATCTATTGTTTTCTTAATTTATTCAAAGTGATTTGAGGGGCATAACCCCTTGGTTTAACATTAAGATTTCCATTTTTGACAGAAATAGGCAATGTTGCCACTACCCCGGGGGAGACCAAAGATTCAACCCCTAATGAAGTAAGGGAGACCAAAGCCTCAACCATAGGTGAGTTTTAGGAGACTGAAGCCTCAACCATATGTGAGTTTTGGGAGACTAAAGCCTCAACCATGTGAGTAGATGGTGGTGGGGAGATCAAAACCTTAACCCATGTCTTCCTTATGGCTTGTGTTAAACGAACAGAGGGTTCCACAGTTGCAACTCCATTAAGGTACCTATTAAAGTAGGAAACACCCATTAATACAACTGAACTTAAAGAGAGATGAGAGGAAAGTTCAATCCCACTGGGCGTGTCATAAATTTGTAACACCAAATTTTGAGCCATGTATGAGGCGAAATTCGTAGAACAAATTACCCAACCATTTTTAGAGGCTAGTTTATTATTTTATGAGTGGGGAACTAAAACTCCAAGTCTGATAGACTTGTTAATTATAGCTGTTTAGCACAACCAACTTTTAATTAACTCTAAGTTTCTCGGCTTATATCATAAAATAGAGTTGCAAAATATGAAGAAGAAGAAGAAGTAGAGGAGAAGATGATATTCTTTCATAAATATATATGATCACACTTGTTCATACACCAGTAAGTTTACCTATCCACAACTTTATTCATCCTTAAGCTTCCTATGATATCTTCCTTAGGGAGATTGTAGAGGTATAATAGATGTGCTTCCTCCTCTTTTGAAAGAGAGGTAACTTACAGATCTTCAAGAGATGGGTATTCGTGTGTATCTTGCTTCACAGTGAATCTTCAGAGCTTTTCAACTTCTTTAACTCCTTCCTTCTCTGTCTTTATCTCTATGTAGTTGTGTATTCATGTTGATATTTTCTAAGTATTTATAGGCACTGAAACGAGTTAGAGAAGAGTCCTTGTTATGGAGGAACTCTATCTCTTCCATGATGTTTCTATTGGAGTGAGATTCTTCAAATCTTTATCCCAAAAATGTAGGTGATTCTTTTATGCAAAAATCCACCTTCTTCCATTTTCTGGGCAGTTAGGAAACTCATAAGAATTGTGACTGTCCAAAATAACCACCCTGAAAAGAGATAAAATCAAATTTCAGTTTTTGGTTTCCGCAGTGCGCAAATGTGAACAGTGCATTTGTGCACACTTTTGGGGTGAAAGTAAATACATGAAATCCATTAATTTCAGGCAAATGAGAATTTGATTTTCCATTCACCGATAAGAGTGTGGCGAGTGTCATATTTTGTTTACATTTTCGCACACTTTTGGGTTTCTACACCTTTAGTAGTGTAGTCTTTAGTTGCTCCATGTAGATTTCCTCCTCCAAATCACCATAGAGGAATACAGTTTTCACATCAAGCTGCTCAAGATGTAAATCTTTTACTGCTACTATGCTCAACACTGTCCTGATAATTGTTATCTTAACAACTGAAGAAAATAATTCAAAATAGCATATTCATATTCTTTGCTGACATCCTTTAACTACCAACATAACCTTATATCTTTTGGTCCCATCATTCTCATCCTTCAACCTAAAAACCCATTTGTTGTTTAGTGCCTTTTTTCCATCTAGTAGTGGAACAAAGTCTCATGTTTAATTAGATAATAGAGACTTCATCTCATCATCTATTGCATGCTCCCACTCAATCCGAGAATCCCCCTCTAATGTTTCTTTATAGCATTCTAGCTCACCACTATCTCTCAACAACAAATAATATTTAGAATGAGAAAATCATTATGTTGGTTTAGGTCCTGGATGACCTTATTATTTCTAGAGTAGGTGTTTGTGACAATATCTACTTATCCGCATATTCTTCTGTAGTTGGTGCTTTATTCTCATTCACACCTTATACATTATCATTAGAAATCTCCTCAAACTCCATAAACTCTTTTTGTTTACTTAAAACAGTAGCCTTATCCTTATACAAGACTTTTTTCCTTGAATATTATGTTTCTACTCCTTATGACTTTCTGGTTTTCATCATCCCAGCATCAATAGACAATTTCTTTTAACCCGTATTTAATGAAAACATACATTTTAGATTTTAGATCTAGCTTATCCCACTCATATGCATCAACATGTATATAAGTCATACAACCAAACACTTTTAGGTGTTCAAGATTTATCTACTTTCCTGCCCATGCTTCTTCTAGGAGTCCACCATCCAAAGGTACTAAAGGTCCCCCATTCAATAAATATGTTATTATGCTAACAGCATCTGCCCAAAATTACTTAGGTAAACCTTTATATAATTTCATGCTCTTAGTCATTTCCATAATAATTCGGTTTATTCACTCTGTCACACCATTTTGTTGTGGTGTATTGAGGACTATTTTCTCTCTTGATCCCATTTTTTGTACAATACTTTTTAAATTCCTTGTTATAGTATTTACCTCTATTGTTTGACCTAAGGCACTTGAGCTTACAACCTGATTCATTTTCAACAACTCTCCTCTTCTTGAAGGTCTCAAACATGTCAGACTTATGTTTAAAGAAATAAACCCACAATTTTCTAGTCAAATCATCAATAAAGGAAACAAAATAACATGAGCCACCAATAAAACGTACCTAAGTTGGCCCCTATAAGTCAGTGTGAACCAGTTCAAACCACTCCTGCTTGATTTTCTTTGCACCTATAGTGAAGTTGACTTTCTTTAATTTTTCATAAATGCAGTCTTCCCAGAACTTCAGGTCCAATGCCTATAAATCTGTAAACTTCCCTCTTGAGTGAAGAATCTTCATTCCCTTTTCACTAAAGTGTCCCATTCTATAGTGCTAGATATCTGAATCTATACCCTTAGTTGCAACTGAAATAGGGGTAGTTGTATTTCTTGTTAGATAAAGTGTTCATTCTTTCTTTTCACGAGTTATAACCAAGGCACACTTTGTGATTTTCCATGAATTTCTTGTGAAAACCATGATATAACTTGAACTTGTGAATTGGACTACTTAAATCAAATTTCTTTTCAGATAAGATACGTGACGCACATCATGTAACATCTGCGTACCCTCATTTGGTAGACTAATCAGAACATCTCTTTTTTCCCACTATATTGTAGGTTTTATCATCTCCTAGAAACACTTTTCCAAGCTCACCCTGCATATAGTTCTTGAAACGTTATTTGTTAGATGTAGTGTGGAAGGACGTTCCTGAGTCAATCACTCATGACTCTAACTTGCTGTCCAAAGCTAGAACTAATGTATCTTTAACTTCTTCGATAATATTTACAAAAGTCTTATTGTCCTTATTGTTAGAACCATGCATGTTCTTCTTTGAAGCCTTATAATCATTTTTTAAATTCTCTTTGTTCCCACAATTTCAACATTTTACCCTATGCTTTTTAGATCTTGATTTTCCTCTTAACATGGATCTACCCCGATCCTGATTCTTGTCAATTGTTCTTCATCTTCCTTCCATATTTAAAGCATTATCTGAAGTTTCTTCTAAGGAATTGGATTTCTTGTAGACTTTTTCACTGAGAATCATATTCACCACGTCATCATACTTCATAGGGTTAGATCCTGAGGAATTACTGACAACCATTACCAAACCATTCCAATTATCTGGTAAAAATGAGAAAATTAACAAGATCCTAACCTCATTATTAAAATTGATTCCAATTGACATTAATTGATTGGTAATTATATTGAACTCGTTTAGGTGTTCAATAATAGTTTCATCTTTTATCATTTTCATATTAAACAATCTCTTCATCAGAAATACTTTGTTGGAAGTCGATGGCTTTTCATACATTCGATAAAGGGATGACATCAAATCTTGTGTTTTTTTTTTCATTAAAAATATTAAAAGCAACTAACGAAGATAATGAAAGACGAATTATACCTAGGGTTTTGCTATCAAGTACTTTTCAATCTGCATCTGACATTGTTGTCGGTTTTTTATCATTTCTTCCAAAGGGTTGTTAGAGATTCTTTTGGTAGAGATAATCCTCTATTTGCATCTTCTGAAAAACAAAGTTCATACTGTTGAATTTTTCAACACTAAACTATACATGTTACTTCACCATTGCTATTGCTGCCATTGCTCCCACTCGAACCAAACCTTACTCTGATATTAGTTGTTATGATCATTTTACCTTCTTTGTCGTAGAATAAATGAGATGCAATAAAATCAACAAGTAAAACAAAATAAGAAATCACGCACAACACAAGATTTACGTGCAAAACTCCACTTTGAAGAAAAACCACAGAGCCGCAGAGAAAACTCACTATCAAGAAGAAAACACATTTAAAGATGATTTACAATTTCGGAACCTCTCTCTCCTCCTTGCACATAACCCTAAAACAAAACATGTAAATACCCCCAAAACCCTAATACATATGTCGATATGGTTTAGATCTAATCTGGTACATAAAAACATCAAAACGAGCCAAAAAATTTCGTATTCAAGTTGAATTCTAGATGCTAACCCAAATCAAACTTCACACATTACAATACACACCATTGAAAAGGTAACAACACTTGAAGAATATTTTAAAAAGTAAGGTTATTTAGGATGAATTAGCAGCAAGGTATTTTGGGCTATAAAAGGCCTTGGTCCAAAATATACTAGCTTTGCTAATGCATTATTAGTGAAACCACCTCTTTTAACTTTCACATAGTTTGTTTAATTAGTCACTAACGGGGTATGAGAAGAGAGTACAAATGACGAACAAGCAAAGTAAAGAACCAAACAAGTTTGGAGCATTTGTTGGACAAAGACAATTAAGATGGGGGAGAAAAAATTGTTCAAACAGTAATTTTAATACTAGTGGAACCAACAAGAAAACCTAGGCGGTCAAGGAATTAGGTCATGGAATTCACGTGATCATGGGTTCACTCGAGTAGCTTAAGGAAGAAGAAGGCACAATCAATTTAACTTTCAAGGTCAGAATTCAAGTACAACAAATTAACAATTCCAATCAAATACTCAATTTTAGTCTAATGGATCGGCTACAAATATGCAAAGGGAATACTTTTACTTTTACTGGAGAGTAACAAATTATGCGTCAACTTTTTAATAATGCTAGTGACTACTTTGAATTGTTAGAATTGCTTCAACATGCTTTCCAAGTAGAAGAGATTCACAAGCATTAGCTGTAATGGCAATGACTAATCCACAAGAATGGATACCTTATACTGGAGAAAGCTTTCTTATGACCAACAATCCACATATATTGAATACTATTTATTCTTCTCTGGGAAATAATAATACTGTCATTGGTGACAGGAAAAGATTACCTATTTTACATACGGGTTTTGCAATTCTTCTTATACCCCGTGGTAGTTTGCCTCTTTTTAATCTACTTTTCATGCTTGAAATGATTAAGAATTTATTATCTATTGGTCTACTTTTGGATAATATATCTTGTGTCTTTGAGTTATCATCTCATGGATTTTTTTTTTTTTTTTTTAGAACAAGAGAACTAGAACTATTTTGATAACAAGCACTAGGGAGGGAAGAGTTTGTGCTCTTAAAAGGAGAAAAGAAAACTTTTTATTCTATAAGGCAATTGAGAACAATTGAAGAGGTGTGTCACTAGCGACTAGGACATCCACATCATAGGATACTTTTATTTTTTAAATAAGACCAATTTATTTGATGTTAGTTGGAATAGTAATATTTGTGAAAGTTGCCACTTAGGAAAAAATAGCAAGTTGCCATTTTTCTGCTTGAATAATTTTTCATATGCCAAGGTACTCTGTGATTTATAGGGTCCCACACCTGTTGATTCAATGCAAAAATTCAAATATTACATTGCCTTTGTAGACGATTCTATAAGATATACTTGGATATTTCCTTTAAAATTCAAATCTAATTTTTATGATTGTTTCAAGAAGTTCAAAATTATGATATAAACTCAATTTGATACAGGGATAGAAATATTCCAATTTTATAGTGGTGGTGAGTTTGCTATTGAGTTTCTTGAACAATGAATACAAATGAGATTATAAGACAACTCTCATGTCCAAAGACTCTTAAATAAAATGGAGTACTAAAAAGAAAACATTGGAATATTAAGGAATTAGGTACATCTATGTTATTCCAATCTGGTTTGGTTGGATGTTTATCGTACTGTAGTAATCCTGATATATAGATTACATTTTCCAACAATGGGTGAAAATTCTCCCTTTCAGTTTTTTTTTTTTTTTTTAATGGAAAGAATCCTAGTTATTCATTTTCAGCATATTTGGATGTCAATGTTAACTGTATCTTAAGGATTATAAGAAAAATAAGTTTTCACCAAATCTCTCCCTTATATCTTTATTGGCTATAGTGGATTATCCAAGGGGTTTTGATGTTTAGATGCTTATAAGGCTATCAATGAGCTGAGCTAGTTTGGCTCATTTCGGTGCTTAACTCGTTATGAGCTAAGCTTGAACCTTGTTTGAAGTTCAAAGAGCCGAACCTGAGCCTTAACTTGAGCTCGTTTGTTAAATGAGTTGAACCGAGCTGTGTGAAGCTCAACTCATTAAAAGCTCGCCTAGTTAAAATTTCAATATATAAATAATAATATAGATAAAATGTTATGTATAAAAAATTTCAAAAAAGTATATTACACTTTACTCGATATTAATTTTTTAAAATAGAAAATGTAGGCTTATGGCTGTCTCCGCATGCATGATGTGAGGGCTTGGAGCCAGGTGCATGATTTTTGAAATCCTTTCCATTATGATACTTTCGGTTTATTTTTTTATTATTTTTATTGTTCTCTGTTTCTACGATGTCTTTCCCATCATGCATATCTTCTAATATCGATCTGTGTGCTCCTTTGTATCTCTTTCACCACTATTGGGTTTTTGAAATTCTTCAGTTAAGGAGGGATGAAGAATTAATGCTAATGATCCTTTTATTTTCCTTTTTTGCAAAAATGGTAGGTGATTCTTTCCCTCTATTCTGGCTCGTTTCAGATAGTCTCCTACCTATGCTCTCTATAGCTAAATTGATCATCTCTTTTTGGAGATTTTCGGTTACTACCTTTGTTGCGATTTCGGAATCACTTTGTGTCGCGACTAGAAACCTGTTTCACCCACCAAAGAAAGTTGAAATCTTCATTCGTACCTCTCTAACCAACCTCTTAACCTTATTTCTCTTGTTTAAATCCCTTCTTCTTCTTCTTCTTCTTCTTCTTCTTTTTTTATTATTATTATTATTATTATTATTATTATTATTATTGTGATTTGGGTATGATGATGAAGAGGTGTTAGTTTGATTTTAAAAAAAGTTAGAAGCAAAGAAGGTTTTGACCACTTTTCCTTCTTCAGAGTTTTAGTGATTTTACCGCATGGTCCTGTGTAACTTTCTTAAGTAAAAGGGAGGAAAGGTGGATTCGTTGCTGATTGTATTAACAGAAGGTGGGTGCTTATAATATTCTAAAACTAGAAGAGAGAACTGACGAAGAGTGATCAGATTTGACATGGTTTTGAAAGATCGATGAATTCATTGTTGTTTGAACACTTTTTTTTTCTGTCAAGGGTTGTAATAGTTATATCTATCTTGTAGCTGTGGATTTTATTTATAAAAGAGGATGAAATATGGAGTTCTTCTGCTCGATTGTTATACACAAATGCAGAAGAATGAAAAACGAATAAAAAAAGGAAAATACAAAAAACTATGTTTCAGGGGTTTGAGTATGATATAAGGAACAGTCTTTATCATTGGTTGCTGGAGAGTGAGAATGATGAAGCCTTATGTAATCTAGAGTTTCTAGAATAGTTGGATGCTCACTTCAATCACTTGCCTACTGTGCATCACCATTATTTTTTGTCTTGTTTGAGTGTTAATTAGAATTCGTGCGGAAAATAAACTTTCCAATCTCAAATGATAAAATTCCTTCAACAGAAGTCCCCGCCATCTAGAGAATTCGGGAGGTGGAGAGGGGTTTGCTAGTGAGGGAAGTGGAGGGAGGAGGAAGGCAAAGAAGGAGAAGGATAGTTTAGGCATTTAAAAAATAGTTTTGTTTATCTAAAAAGAGACGTGGTGTTACACTACAAGTGAAATGATAGGTTGTGCATGCCTGAATTGTCAACAATTAATGACTTATTAAGAAAAGGGCTCCCTTAAGGGCCGTTAATCTAAAAGAATGATCCTGATTTTGATAAGCCTGAGCTGAGCTCACCACCACGAGCCCAATCCAAGCTTGAGCTCGACACTTCAGGCTCATGACGAGCCTGAATCTAATCCTTAGGTGATGAGCTTGAGTTGAGTTAGGCAAAGCTCGGCTGTTGACTACCCTAGATGCTTTTACAGGAAGAGGTTATATTTCTAGGTATCTTATTTTTTTAAGAAAAAATTTCCCATTTATTAACACATATTCTTCATTAGACTCTGTGATACAGGCACACGATCTTATTATGACAACTTTTACAAATTGGTAGATGACATAGTTTGTATAAAATAATTCTAATATCTAATCAATAGGAGTTGATACAGCAGAGGGGGAGAATATCTATGCATCACCTATTAAAGAGGAAGTGGTGACAATTGCAGCCAATGGTTAGTCGTCCTATGATTTACACGAAATCATAAGGCATAGTTTTATGCATAAGATTTTATTATGGAGACTTTTACAGATTGAATTGATGACATAGTTGTATAAAATGATAATTCTAATATCCAATCAACAAGGATTGTTACAACACATGGGGAGAAGCTTTATGCCCCTGATATTAGGGAGGAGGAGGTAACATTTGCGACCATTGATCAATCACCGTATGATTTACAAGAACTCATAAGGCACCCCAATACAACTACAAATCCTATAGCTTCTATTCATATTGAAGAGTTACTACTACTGTTAAAGTTGCACCAACTGAAGATAATACACCTTCTATCTATATTGAAGATGCTTCTACTGTTGTCCAAAATGTCATAGCTGCACCTCAGAAGCTTCAGTGCCTCAGATTCCTTCTACATCATCCACTCGAAATAAAAAATGTTTGATTTCTAATTATGATCCACAAGTTAACCAGTCGACACCTTCAATTCAATAATCATGCTATGAAAACAAGAGATAAATATTAAACTTAGCTTAGTACATTATACTTTTCTAAGATTGCTTCAATTCCCAAAGAACCTAGAATGGTAAAAGCGGGTTGTCATTCCGGTTGCAAAAACCTATGGAAAAAGAGTTAAAAGCATTACGGATTAATTCTACATGGACTCTTGTTCCTAGATATACGAATATGGTTGGTAGTCTTTTGGTACTTAAAACTAAGTTAAAGGTTGATATAACACTTGAACGATTAAAAGCTAGACTTGTAACAAAAGTGTTATAACTAGCAACAGGGTGTTGATTATGATGATACCTTGAGCCTTGTGGTTAAACCTCAAACTATACATCTTATGTCAACAATAACATTATCTCAATAACAATGGCTCCATCAACTAGATGTTAAAAATGCATTCTTATACAGGCATTTAAAGGAGATTGTATATATAGATCAGCCATAGGATTTTTCAATCCATTGTTTCCACCAAGATATGTTTGTTAGCTCAATCATGTTTTCTATGGTCTCAAACAAGCACCTCATGCTTGGTTTAACATATTTAACTAGTGTTTGTTACATTTCGGGTTTCAATGCACTATGCACGATCCATCACTATTTATATTTATATCTTCATGAGACATAATCTTTTTTTTATTATATGTGGATGTATAGTGAGCTTCTACATTATTTCATCTAAAAAAATGGAAATGAGTTCACACTCAAAGATTTATGACCTCTTCATTAGTTTTTGGGTATTCAGGTTTATTCTACTTCATATATGGACTCTATCTTTCATAGTAAAGTATGCTAGAGATATTCTTCCAAAGTAAAACAATTTCTATGTCATTGGCTACAAAAGTAGGATCCATTAAGAATGATAGTGTATTTGCTGAAACTTCCTTTTATCGAAGCATCATCGAAGCCTTGCAATATATGACACTTACTCATCCAGATTTGTCTTTTGCTATTAATTTGAGAATTTGGTTTGTCAGCATATACATGCTCCTATTTTGACTCATATGCAATTGGTGAAGTGTATTTAAGGCACATACAATTATGAACTTCATCTTATTTAACTCCTCTTTGGACCTTTACTCTTTCTTTGATGCATATTGGCTGGGTTGTCATGTAACTAGGCGATCTACTACTAGATATCATTTGTTCCCTTGTTCAACAGTATTTCTTGGAATGCAAATAAACAATTTATAGTTACCAAATTTAGTGATGAAGCTTAACACTGGTACTTAGCTGTTATTGCAGTTGAAATTACTTGGCTTATATTCATTTTTTGGGTTTTTGGTGTCTATCTTGCTCGGCCTTATCTACTTTATTATGCTCGTGTGAAAGTGGCTTATGGATATGCTATTACTAAGTTTGTTCGCTCGGTTGATTAAATTTGATGATATCATTACCAAGCCTTAGCCTAAGCAGGTTTTTTCATACCATCTCAAGCTGAACACTCAGGATCCTTCTCTTCTTAGCTTGAGGGGTGGTACTGAGATTGATCACCAAACCGGTCGAACTGGTATAGGTAGAGATACACCCTTATTCACATTGACTGACCGATCATATATAAGAGATCATATATAATCTCCCATATGATTTGTCAATATTTTATTTTATTTTATTTTTTTATTGTATTATTTTATTATTTCTCTGGTAGGTTTCCTTCTTTCAACAGGAAACTACCTCCCTCTTGTAATCTTTTTGTAATATATCTCCTTAACAACACGTATATAAATAAATAGAAAATACTTTCTAATGCTCTCTCACGGTTGAGTCGAGCCTCAAGACTTTCTTGTGTTTTGTTTCTATAATTTCTCCCAGTTGTCTGTGATTTGTTACTTCTCAGGATCGTTGGGACCAACTTTAAGTGCAGTTTTGGGGCTCTTTAGATGTGGGTTATTGAACACATCTTGTGCAAAATGCACAGCTAAAATGCCATTTGGTCCCTAAAATGTTATCTAGAAATTAAGTTGCATCAAGAAAATGGGTTTACAACTAAAGCATTGCAAAACAAAAAAGAAGAGAAACTACCAAAAAACATGGGTATCACAATTATTAGAGCATTGTCTCACAACCTGCTTAAAACCCTTTAAGGGGAATTTCTTAAAACAATTAATGGAACTCATAAAAATATTTGACACTAGTATTATGATTTTATATTGCACTGAAATTGAAATCATAAATTTCCCCTTTAAATTATTCTGCTCAGAGTTTCAACCAATTTTCAGAATTTGAAAATTTAGTCTTAAATAAAAAATAAAATAAAATAGATAACAACGTATAAAAAATTAACATTTATATTTATTTGATTATATGTATTTAGACAGATATTATGTAATTATCTATAATAATATATG
Source organism: Platanus orientalis (assembly GCA_025762735.1). Lineage (NCBI taxonomy): Eukaryota > Viridiplantae > Streptophyta > Magnoliopsida > Proteales > Platanaceae > Platanus > Platanus orientalis. Next base: position 2,123 of record JAOXJP010132183.1, on the reverse strand, counting down.
TAGGTAGTATAATTTTCTTATTTCTGTGAAATTCCAGAAATTTTTGGTCTCGATCTTTAAAACCTTGACCACTATCAAGCTGTGGCTGTAACTCAATCTAGGTGTCCCTCATGTGAGAGGGTGTTTTTTATTTGTTGAATTAGTGTCAGAGGGTATGATCATGCCAATATAAAGTGGACTATGGGTGAAAAAATCCCCCACATGAGGGCCCCTTCATTGAATAAAAATCCTATCGAGCACTAAAGAGGAGCCAATAGTGTCCCTGTTACTCATTTTACTTATTAAGTTATAATCATAACCTCTCCAAACTTCAAAAAACATTAGTAGTGGTTGAAAGGATAAGTGCAATATATCAAACTTTGGACCTATAAGGACGAAGAGAAGAATCAAAAGATATGAAATCACTAAATCCTGTTTGGATGCAAACAAAACGTGGATGTCATCACGCCAAACACGCACAATTAGACATACACATCCTGTTGAGCAAACACAAAAAAGGACAAACCCTAGACCCCAAAAAACACCCAGGCAAGGATAAACCCTTTTATCACAAGTAAAAACCTCTATATATTTTTACTTCTGCAACATAAGCTAATATGTCCATTGGATTAAAGTACCAATCACCCAATCAGTCTAAATTGTTCATGTTAATCTCAATGGTGCATATTGACTCACCAACAGTAGTTAACTAAACCCTATAAAGGTGAGGTAGGAGGTGGGCAAGAACAGTTAAAAAAAATGACCAAGAAACTTACATTAGTCTACAGTTTACATGCCATAAATGGAGAGCTTCTCTTTTAAAGTTACTTGGCCGACCCCATTCAAAGGAACATTTAAAAGCTCATTCAAAGAAATAAGTAAGAGTACTTTGAATGGGACGTGTATTGAATGATAGTTTTTCCTTTCTTTGACTAGGAACCACAGCACTAAAAACCTCTTAATCATAACAACAAAGAAACCAAAACAACTTGTAACAAAGATTAAATGGAGAAGAAGAAGAAGAAGAAGAAGAAGAAGAAGAAGAAGGAGAAGGCATGAATTGAGAAGAAAATTGTAAGCTAAGGTTAGAGAAAGTCACTAATAAGAAGAAGATGATGATGACGAAGAATCGAATTTATAGTGCTTATCAACAGCAACAGATACATCCCAAGTGCAACTGAGTCCTTTGGGGATGGTCACAAGATCACCTGCGCCGAATTCGACACACTCCGATGACCCTTTTGTGTAAACCTTCACCTTCCCTCTGAGTAAATAACATGTCTCTTCTGCATCAAATTTGAGTGGGTATTTTCCTGGAGGGCAACCCCATCTAAAGAAGAAGAACAACAACAACATGAGAACTACCGCCACAAAACAAGAAGTAACATAATTTCTACTCAATAAGAATTTAAAGCTCAAGTACGGAGGAAAAATATGAACAATTTAGAAGAAGAAAGAAAGAAGAGTAAAAACAACAACATGAGAACTACCACCACAAAACCACAACTAACATAATAATTTACTAGCTACTCAATAAGAATTTAAAACTTTATTAAAGAGAAAAAAAAAAAAAAAAAAAAAGGAAAAACTTACTTAGGCCATGACTTGATACCCAAGTCAGATAAGTGCGAATCAGACGGATTCCGTTCCACTATGATGCTAAGATTTGCTGCGGAGCCAGGATTCAATTCTGTAGCCATGGAAAGAAAAACAGAGAAGAAGAAAAAGAGAAAGCGCAATGAAGAAAGAAGATAAATGTAGGAAAGTACGGAAGCGATGGGTGTTTTGGGAGAGGGTTCTCTCTTACTCTTATATATTATGGGCTTTGGGCATAAAGGGAAAAGGAACCTTTAAATTAAATATTAAGAATTAATTGGAGAGAAAAGAGGAATAGAACTAAGCTTCCTAATAACTAATTAAAAAATACATAATACACTTTACTTGACAAAGGGTTCATGTTATCATATTGAAGTTTGCAACGTGGGTACAAAAGTTTTTTTTTTTTTTTTTTTATAATTTTGTTATGTCATGGACCCTGTGAAAACCATTGGATTAGACTTTTCGATATTCTATATGACTCCCCCTGATGTGCTGACACCATCCTAGACACCAAATCCTGGATAGAACATCCTTTCCCAATAGTT
>JAOXJP010132172.1:0-13570 GCA_025762735.1 Platanus orientalis | reverse complement strand
GGTCCATAATCGAATCGCTTACCCAAAAGCCTCTACGTAGACTTGCCAAAATGTAGTCAAATATTTCAAAATAAAATTTTAAAAATGAAAAATGATTTTGTTTTTAAAAATAGATGTCCAGTCACGTCTTAAAAGGACTGGTGGCGACTTCTTGTCATCATGGATTAGGTTCATGATGAGTGAACCCCTTTTCTAAGTTCACCCTTCATGCAAAATCCAAGACCCACATATGGTAGTCTTCTTAGGTTTCTTTGTACTTTTTCTAGTTTTGTTTCTTAGTGTATTCTACCCCAATCTTTCTCTATTTGATCTTTGCATTTTTTATCTCGGGTCCATATCCATTCGAATCTAAAAGGCCTTGATAGATATTGCTTTTGTGGAGATAATTCTAGAATTATTGGGGCATGATTAGATCCTATAGGTATCTGATTTTCTATTGTAACACCAAGGAATATAATTTTTCATTCTATATTTGTTGCTCCTTTGTTTAACATTTCTTTTATTATCTCTAGGTATTTCCTGATCCACATATATGACGAACCTATGGATCCAAAATCTACTAGGTTTCCTTTTTCTAGTATGTCTTTTGCTTCGTTTAGCACCCAATTTGGAATTCTTTGTCCTCCTAGTTTATCTTCTCTGTTCCAAATGCAATTCCAGTTTCCTCTACATAGTTGGTCCATTTATTTTCTTAATTTTTTTTTTATAATATTATACATGTCTATTTATTTTGATTTACTCTTATATCCATTTCTACTATGATATACCTATTGATTGTTTCTTTGATATCACAAACAATATTTTTCTTCCATATTAGTGCTAGCCCTCCTGATAATCCATCTGCACCTATACTATAAGAGTTCCATTCATTTGTTAATTTTATGTTTTTTTCTTAGTTCATTACTTGGATACTTTGTCTCTGATAAGAAAATTATTTATGAGTTTTTAGTTTTTATTTGAAACTTTAGTTCCTGAATCATCAATGATTGCTTGATTCATTAACAGTTCCAAACCATAATCTTCATTTGGCCCTTTGGAGTTGTTGAGGGACAACCACCTAAACCCATTTATATTGACAATAATTTTTATTTTTCAATTCTTTTTTTTTTTTTTGTTTTAATTTTGTTTGGTTTACTTATTTTTGTTTTCCATCCTTCTGTTTTTACATTTTTATATTTGTATTATTTTTCTTACTATTATCTATCCATTTTATTTAGACTAGTAGATAATATAATTTGTTATTATTTTTATTATTATTTTCTTCTTTCATCTACCTTTTTTTGAGAAGTAATAAACATAATATGGATAACATGTAAATAATAGACGTACCCGACTTCACAAATAATTTGAAAAGAAATTAGGAGATTTTTGGGTTACCTTCTGTATAGGTGTATTATTAATGAAGATAATATCTAATTTTTCATAATTTATTGTTTATCCAAAATATTTATAAAACTCTTCTAAGAAAGATTTTATATTATTTACATCATTTCCTCTAAACTTAGTAAATATATAGTAGTCATCAGTAAATAAAAGGTTTGGTATTATAGGACTAGTTGTTCTTATTTTTATCTCTTTAATCTTATTTTTCGTCTCTAACATTTTAAGATTTGATGAAAATCCCTCCATACATATGAGGAATAACAATGGTGATATTGGATCACATTGTCTTAATCATCTAATGAATGTATTTTTTTTTTTCATTTGGGAATCCATTTATTAATATTTAATATGTAATTGATGTCACACATTTCATTATCCATTATACCCAATTCTCACTAAAACCTTTTTTCTCTTATCACTTTCACTAGAAAATTCCATTCGACCCTATCATATGTTTTAATCATATCTAATTTTAGAGTCATATATTGATTAAAGTTTTTATTTATTTTCATATATCTTAATATTTCATGTGGTATCATAATATTATTTGTTATTTTTCTTTCTTTTATAAATGCTCATTGATTTGGAGATATTATTTCATGTATTACATATTTTAGCTTGTTAACTAATGTTTTTTTTTATTTAATTTTATATAACACATTACATAGGTTTAGTAGTCTATATTGTGTGATATTTTTTGGGTTTTAATATTAGGTATTAATGTAATATAAGTTTTGTTAATATCATTAATATTCCTTTTATGGTTAAAAAATTGTAACATGACATCAATTACATCCCCCCTACAATTTCCCAATATTCTGATAAAATCCTGCTTGTAACCCATCAGGTTTGGGTGCCTTAAGTTTTCTTAACTCAGAAGCAACTTTCTTAACTTCCTTTTTACTAATATGTTTATTAAGGATTTTTTTTTTTTTGAATTTTCAAACAATGTTGTTTATGTTGCATTTAATATACTTTCCATAATCTTCTCATTTGAATTATTTGTTGTAAATAAATCATTAAAGTATTTATTAGTTATTTTAGCTATTTCATTATGTTCTTTAACCCATACTCCATTTTGATCATGCAAAATTTTTCCTTTTTAATAGGGTTGTTAAATGGAAGAGTCTAGAATTTTTATCACCCCACATTAGCCAATTAATGCATGATTTTTTAGCCCATAAAATTTCTTTCATTTTCTCTAATTCATCTATTATTTTTTTTAATTTTTTCTTATTTCTATTAGAATGTCATATGTGAGTGCTTTATTATATAGTTGACTTAGTTGTACTTTATTATAATTTAATTATCTCTTAATATCACCAAACGAATGTTTATTCCAATTTTTTAGATTTGTTGTTAATCTTTTATGTTATTTTGTACTTTACCATCTTCAATCCTCTTCTAATATTTTGCAAAGCTACTTTCTATCTGTTCTCTACATCCTAAGTCTTATGGCCACATTCATTCGAACCTCAATGGTCTTGGATAATATCCTCTCTTTAGGTATAGGTTCAGAATGAAAGGAGCATGATTGGATCGATAAGGAATCTAGTCTTAATGATAACAATTGGAAACAATAATTTCCATTGCACATTAGCTACCCCCTATCTAGCCTCTCATTGACATAGTTATTATTACTTAAATGGCAGTCCAACAAAGCCTAGATAAACTAATCTTCCTTCATCTAAGAAAATTCTGGGCTTCCTTAAGTTCCCATCTAGACATGGTTAATCCTCATATCTTATCATTTCTATCTTAGATACAATTCCAATCCTCTATACATACTAAGGGACCTCTAATTCGTTTTATTTTTTGAATTAATTGTCCAATAAAATAATTTATATATCTTCTATTTGGTTCTCCATATATTAATATACAAGTCTATTTTGCTATTATTCTTAGATCAGTTTCAAAATTATATATCAATTGCACATTTCTTTAATATTATGTAATATATTTTTTCCATAATAATGCTAGATCTCCTGATAATTCATTTTGATCTACACAATATAAATTCCAATCATAGTTAATCCTGGTTTTTCTCCTAAAATATTTTCATTTACATTTAGTTTTTGATAAAATATAAAATCCGAGTTTATGGTCTTGATTTGTAACTTTAATTCTCGAACCATCAGTGATTGCCCAATTCCTTTTCATATCATAGTTTTCATTGGACCCTTTGGGGCTATTGTGGGACAACAACCATAACCCATTTATTGATATGTATCAATGTTTTACTTATCTAATTTTTTAATATTCCATCTATTCAAGTATACACATTGTATCACTAAAGCATGATGACAATTTTTTCTTTTAATATTTTTTGTCCATTATAGTGCATGAATCCTAATAATTTATTTATAATTATTGTTTTAATCACAAAAATTCTTTGTATATTTTTCCATCTAATATATTTATAAATAAAGCATAGTAAAGAATAATGAGAAAGTCATACCTTATCTGTTAAAGGGAGGAAATTCATATAGTTCAAGTGTAGAAGTAGCTTTGGTAAAGATTATCTCTCAATCTTAGTTGTGCCTTTTGCATCATCTTTTTTTTTTCTTTTCTTTTTAACCAACTTTATGTTAGCTTCTAATAGAAGACATCCCTTCCTTTTTTTTATTTTTTTATTTATCATTTTTTTCACACATGCCTCCATGCCCACTTCCTTTTCTTGAGGGCCCTTTGCTTCTTTCCTCTTATTTTTTTATTGATTTCATTTTATTTTTCCTTGGCTTTAACTTCAAATTGAAAGAGGATGAATTTAGTGTTCTTAGAGTTTGATAGAGATTTTTTCCGGATCTAGTCCAATAGTGATTTTGAATTCTAAGTCACTACTGAGCCTGAATTTGGTTTGGTTACTTGGTTGTCCATTTACTAGGCCCAGATGGGTTTTCCCATTGAGTTCCCGAATAACCACCCCTTAATTATATGGATGTATAAGGATGGGGGTCATAACAATCATTTTCCTTTTTTCCTTATGTGTAAAGCCTCTTTTCTCTTCTTGATTTTTTTTTCCAAAATCTCTTCTATTGTTACTAATCTTCCTAGATTCTTGATGCAGGTTTCCATAGATGGCAATGGGATCGAATCAGCTTCCTTCCATTTAAGCCAAAGTTCCAAATTTGGATGTTGGAACCCGAATGGATTCCAATCTCTAGTTGGCCGTTTGCTTGATTCTCCTCTGAATGGGATGTTTGATCTATTTTCCTTTAGGCTATGTCTATTTGCATAGATTTTGATGGAAAATTGAAGAAAATGTGAGAATTATTTTTTGGAAAAAGTTATGTTTCACAATTGGAAAAGGATCTCCTATACCTATATTTGTTTGTGAGGACATGGAGGAACAGACATATTGGGTGTAAGAGATCCTTTTCCAAATGTGAAACATAACTTTCTATCAATAAAAATTTTATTTTTTCACACTTTCTTCAAGTTTCTGTCAAAATATTTGCAAACAGACAAAGCCCTAGGAGAAAAGTTGTAATCATTCCCATATATGTTAATTTCCTCAAGGAAACATTGGAGTAAGTTACCATTTTCATGGCCCATCTCCAACGCTCTTTATTTGAAATTTCTTTCCATATAGGCTTTGGTATTACATGATTCACAGGATGGAAATCACCCATGAGTTATTCTGTGACTTGATGAGTCATCACCAGGTTTCAGATTGTCACAACTTGTTGAACTGAGTTCTATAAGTTTTGATTGGGTTCAGTTCTTTCTATATTGGTGAATCCGTTCACTGGTGTTCTCATCAATTTTTTATTATTGTTTAGGGGCATATTCCCAAACATATAACATGGAATAGTAATCCCTGGATTTGAGCCATTTATCTTTCGATTCCCTTTAATTTGTATTTCAACCTTCATTACTAGCCAAACCTTCCTTTTTCTTGGATTTTGTCTAGATTCCAACCCTTACTTGTGTCTTTGAATCTGGATTCACATTCTCTTACTTCGTGTCCCAACCAACCTCAATAGTAATAGAATGATGGAATATTTTCATATTTCATTGGTAACCAAATTTTTGGTAATTGTCTCTATGTAATTGGAGTTTTGGCTAAAGGGGTTGATCGATTTTTAAACCACCTACATTTACCCTTATGTATGCATTAGCGAATTCTTTCTTTTCATAACTTTTAAACTTCCCAATTTTAATTGTTAAATCTTTTGTTGTTGTTTCAGTTTGGTAGTCAAATGGGATGTCATGGATTTAGACCCAATATTCTACTTCATCGAAGGAGACTTCTTTCAGGCTTATGCCAGGTTTCCCATCTTTGAAGTAGAATGAGGATATTCTTAAAGACTATGGCTGCTCAGAACATGTTGGATATATATTTGATCTTAAATTGGAAAATATACATATTTGTATTCATTATATGCATATCCATACCATGCTTCGGGCACCACTTGACGTTGAGGTATGTGTCTAAACCATTGAAGTTCACGTATTTATCTATCATTATTTTCCCCAAGATGTATATATCCCATTTGATGTTGTCCAAGTCTTTATTTTTTTTCCTTGACTTTAACCGTGTCATCCTCCATCCATAAGTTGCACATCTCTGCCATCTATAAGTTATCTTCATTTGAGTTTTTTTCCTTTATTTTTCTATGCAGATGATGGAGATCTTCCTAGATTGGTTCTCGATTCCTTGATCCACATACTTTAGCCAGATCGTTTCTTCCAATCTTTCTTTTTATTGTCTTTGCAAATTGGAAATGGATGGTTCAATAGAATCTTTGGAGCTTGTAATCTTTATAAGAATATTGCTCTCAGAATGAGAGAAAATAGCTCTCAGAAGGAACAACTATCTAGGCTTCTCTCTGTTTTATTAACTTGATACTTAAGAGAGGGCAAATACCTAAAAAGGAATCTACTTCTCTTAAGTGGTAGATATATTCAGTTTAGGACATATGTGATTTAATTGGACAAAAATATGGTGCCAATGTTTTTTGATAAATAGTTTGTCAAATGTTTTCAAAATTATATTATAGTAAACATATTTAATTTTAAAAAGATTCTAGTTTGTTTTTTGGGTAAAGAGCGTTTGTTTAATTTCTTTCAACTTAAGCATCCTCACAATTACAAATATCCATTACAAGAATGGGAGATATCCATTAAGGGTGTAAGGTGTACCATTCCATTTAAGAGAAGTATTTTCCTTAAATGATATAGCTGCCATGGCATGGGCTGCTTTGTTGCTATCTCTTAGAACAAATGAATTGGAAACTTGAGGATATTGGAGAGCAATATGGCAATAGTCTGATATGATGTTCTAAATCCTCTAGGGAATGTGAACATATCTACCAATGAGGATCTTCATAATCAAGTTGTTATCTCCTTTATGTTGCGTCCAGATATTTGAAAATTCTTTCACCAACTTGAGTTTTAGATAAAAATCTATTGCTTATGACTCTTCCAGGCTGCAATCTCATAGATCTTTTGTTTCTCCCTAAATAAATGATCTTGTGTAACCTCTAACATTTGCTGTTGCTGCACTTTGATTTCCAATTGAACCATCTACATTTATCTTAAATGTAACAGGTGGAGGAGGCATCTAGTGGGAAGGCCAGTGGGTTCCTAAATGTGCTATAGTCTATTGTAGAGGAAAACTTGATATCTCTTACTCTGGATTCTAGTCTCTAGATAGCTAAATGACTTAGCTATAATAGATTCTACCGAAGCTGGTTTTTGTTAAAAAATCAATTTGTTTCAGGCCTTCCAAATACACCATAAAATTATTGCTAGTTGATGAAAGATCTTGGAAGGACGAGATGTCAACCAAGCCATTATCCAGTCTTGAAATGTTTTGAGACAAGCTCTTATTTTGAGTCCTAAAAGTGACCCAAACCACATTACCTTTGCCAATTCACATTAAAAAAAATAAAAAAAATGATCTATAGCCTCCCTCTCATAGCCGCAAATAGAGAAGTATAATCACAACTTGGTATAAAATTTTCTATATTGGTTTTAGAGGTAAAACACAATTAATACATCTCTAAATAAAAATGAGAACCCTTGGTGGCACACTATTCTCCTTCCAAAATTTAAGCTAGAATTTCTTTTATCTTCATCATCCTACAAGATTGAAGTGGATCTTGAAAATCCAAAATGAACTTATAAAACGATTTGGCAGAGAACTTACTTGAACGGGTTTGGTCCAGGTTTTATTAAAGAGATGTTTTAAATCTTCAAGTGGTTCATTAAGTTCCTGAAGGTCATTAAAGAATATTATACAATGTAAGGACTTATTTGTGAAATATCTGTAAGGAAGGGCCTCATTGTTAATTTATTATCTATGGAAGGTTTAGTTGCAATGTCACAAGGATTATTGTAATTAGTGGTGTACCAATTTGTAATAAAAGATATAGTATTTTTAATGTAGTTTGACTTAATTAACACAACCTAAAGATAAGAATCTCACACCCCTTATCAAGTGTGGAGACTTTGGAGATTGGATCAAATTCGCATCTTATTTCCGATTGCTTAATGGAGTATTTTTCTATGATCTCGACTCATTTAAATCATTGAATTACATATGCTAATTATAGGAGTATTGGAATTTAAATTATGATTTTTTTTTTGAAAAAAGTAATAAAAATTAATTTTTTTTCTCTCCATATAATTAGACAACATTTGGTATTAGAAATATGTAATCTAGAATTTCATTTTTATAATTTTTTTTTGTTTTTCTTTAAATATATGATAAACACAATTATTATAGAAATGAAAGTTCTATAAATAGTATTTGATAGTGGTTTATCACAAAATTTAAAGAGAACAATTGTTCTAAGCAAATCTAAGGTAGTTTTCACTAAAACGACAATTATATGCTCAATTTAATTAGGATTGGTGTGTGGTTTGATTCTTTTGAATCTTATGAATGCTTAGAAAATTTAATGTATTAGTTAAATATCAATTTGGATGAATGTATATATGGAAGGCATTCTCCTCTATTTTCTCGCTCTTCTCTCTTTCTTGTAATGAATGTACTATCCTTAAGTAGTTTGGGATGACAAGCTTGTGTCTTGAGGTTCTCTTTCATATGTAATGAATTAGAGAAAGATTAGAAAAGTCTAAGTTTGTAATGATGGAAAAAAACTAGAGGAACAACACAAAAGAAGGAGGAGGGGATTTGAAGGCATTCGATGCGATTTGGAAATAGCACATGAAGAAATATGCTTGTATTCATCCTTAATCAATTGTGATTGATTGCCATCAATGTTTTTGTATAGTTATTATCATTTTACATTAATTTTGAGCACTTCCATGAGGCTAGGTTGTGCTCCCCCTAGCAACCCTACAAAGGAATTCACGTTGGGCTAGGATTTGAAGAACTATACCTTGAAAGAAGGTGTACTTGATTCCTACATGGAATAAAAGTCTTAATCCCACTTGGAAAGCTTTAAGTATGTTGTAAGAGGCCAAATTTGTTTCGGATAAGAAGTTGAAAAAGTTGGAGAACCAATGAGATAGGACTCCATCTTTACCAAAAATAAAAATGAGATTAGACTCCAACTCTTAGTTGAACTAGGATAATTAAAATTGCAACTACAAAGGGTATTGAATTAAATAAATCAAATTAATTGTATAAATTTTTAGCTAAAAAATACTTAAAATAATATACATTTCAATTTGAAAAAAATTGGTTGAGCCAATTCCCTATACAAAATTTTTATCAAACAGATAATGGGCAGGTTGCCTACGCACGCCACAGGCCGCCCACATCACTTGCATGTGCACATAATGCTTGTGTAGCCTACACACATGTGGCATTTGTGCCGCTAGCGCACTTGTGTGCCCTATCCCCATCCCATGGGTGCCCCACCCGCGTCCTTGGTGTGTGACATGTGTTGTACCCCACTTATTGCTTGTCTCATACCTTGCAGCCTACCACATGCCCAATCCTACCTATGCTGCACTCCATCCACCCATGCAAGCACATGTTATCCGTGCTTGTGCCAGCTTGTGTTGTGGCTATAAACCAGCTGCTCAATGAAATGCTTTAATGAGAAAAAAAAAGTGGAGGTTTATCCAATAGTTTGGGTTGACCCATGTTACTGTGGTTTGATTGGGGTTGATCTAACCTAAGTTGATTTAACCAAGATTGTTTAGCTTAGACTACTTTTACTGGTGTTGACTAGGTTTGACACAATTTGACCCAAATTGACCAAAGTGACTAGTTTTACTGAGTTTAAACTAGGGTTGACTAATTTAACTTAAAGTTGACCAAACTTAATTGGTTTGACCATATTTGACCAAGGTTGACTAGTATGACTAGGTTTGATTAGGCTTGATAATGTTGACCATATTTGATGAAGGTTGACTAATTTGACCAGATTGAACCTAGGTTGACTAAGTTTGACCAAATTGGACTAAGGTTGATTAGGTTGACCAAGGTTGACAAGTTTAATTAATTTTAACCTAATTGTACCAAGGTTGACTAAGGTTGATTAGGTTGATCATGGTCGACAAGTTTAGTTAATTTTAACCTAATTGGACCAAGGTTGACCATGTTGGAAATATGTGTCATAACAAAGCCATTCACATAAAATATATGCATGATCATTTAATAACAACTATATATTCTATCATCACATGTATTTGTTTCTTTATATAGGTAATTATTTGATCTCATGGGATGAGATAGGTGGTCCTCAGGTAACATAGTAGGATGTTAGACACATTGGAATGTGTTGAGAGATCTAATAATCCAGTTCTTGTAGACATGAAAGTTTACATCTATGGGTGATGTTGGACACATCACTTATATGGCTGCTACAGGTAGGGCTGCCATATGATGGAGTGATGTAATCTCAATCATTGGAGTGAGACTTTAAGCTTGCATGTGTGTGCATTATATGCATTAAAAGGATCTATATGAACACATTTGGTAAAACAATATTGTTGGGATACGTATTATTCATATTTATAGACTCATCCTCAAACCTGAGGGGTTTGTATTTGTCTAAGTCATTATGTTAGTTATTTTGAGCTACCAACCAATGATGCTTAATTGGAAGCTATATCATGGGTAGTTTGGATAGACTACATGATATTTGAGAGGATGCAAATGCCCAACAAAGAATCCATTGCTCGTAAGTGGGAGAATATTTTGTTTAGGAAATATGTGATTTAACTGGACATAAAAATCTGACCAGTGGTTCTTGATAAAGTGTTTGCTAAATGTTTTCAAAATTATATTATAAATTATGTATTTAATTTTGAAAATGGTTTTATCAAATAAATGTTTTCAAATGTCCAATTGATTCGTTAAATTCCTAATGATAATGTTATAATGACCATAAGGGTTAGATAGTGATTATTTTATCATACTGAAGGTCATTAAGGAATATTGTGAAGTGGAAGGACATATTTATGAAATATCTGTAAAGAAGGGTCTCGTTGTTATTTTCTTATCTTTAGGAGTTCAGTTGCAATATGTAATAGGGATTATTACAATTAGTGGTATGCCAGTTTGTAATTAACAAAAGATAGAGTGTTCTTAATGCAGTTTGACTTAATTAAGGATATTGGACCCCAATGCTTAAGGATAAAAATCCCATAAGGATCCCACACCCCCTAGGGTTACTTTGGCTTCACAAATACTTTATATATTGAGGTACCCACATTCAGATAGGGTCCTGTAACTTTTCTAGAAGTTAGATAAGCGTAGAGAATTCTATAGTAGGAGTGGATACTTTGGAGACTGGGTCGGATTGGATTCTTGTGTCCGGTTTAATCAATTGAGGTAATTCTAAACTTCTTTTAAGATTAGATCTTATAGATTCATATGGTGATCATGCGAAATCATATTTAGATATGTGATTGATCAATGGACTTTACTAATTTTAAAGTTTAAGAATAGTAATCTTCATTCAAGTGGTATCAGAGCCTCTCATATGAATCCTAAAATCTATTTTTGGTTATTTTTTGTTTATGGTATTCTTTGAATATATGATAAAATCCATTAATGGATAGATCCAAGTTCTGGAATCCATGAGGTAATGGTGATTTATCCAAAAGTTTAAAGAGTATAAAAGCCTAGATCAGATCTAGGGTAGTTTCACATAAAATGACAGTTGTGAGTTTAATTTAAATCGGAATCATGTGTGGTTTATTTTGTTAGCTTCATGTGATTGTGTAGTTATTTTGTTGATGGATGAATATAATATTTTATGAGTGTGGTCATGATTATCTCCCCGCTATCTCTCTCTCTCTCCTCTATCTCTTTAATGGTTGTACTCCCCTCAAGCAGCCTAGGATGACGGGTTGGTTTCTTGAGGTTTCTTATTAAATAAATGTTATTTAATTAATAGTAATTTAGAGATAGTTCCAAGACTTGAGAGAATGAATATTCATGGAGTACAACTCTTCGGAGAGAAGATATAGCAAAAACGAATGTCCTAGAGGCATCCAGACAAAAATGGGACAAAAAGATGGGCTGATTTTCATGGGGAATCAATCCCTATGATCTACCATTGATTTGTTATGTGGTTTATCTGTAATCTACATGCTTTTTGAGTACCTCCATGAGGCTAGGTTTTACTCATCTCAAAACCCTAGAATAGAGTCTAAGTTGAAATAAAAAAGAGATGTCTACCATCAAGAATTTGAGTCTTATAAGGACTCTAACTAAAAGTCCTATAAGGACATTAACTAAAAGTCAAACTTGGAAACTAATTTTAGGGATTTTAGTATAAGTAGGAGCTTATAACTGTAATAGATAAGTTTGTTATCAAGTAAGAGACCAATGAGATTGACTCAGAGTCCTACTTGAACATGGATAGTGGTGTTTATAACCTAAAAAGATATTAAATGTAAATAATTTTTAAATAGATTTAAAATAATTATTTTTAAAATTTATTTTTGTAAAAGGTCTTAAAATAATTTATTATTAATTAAAAAAATTTTAATTAAAAAATTCGGATTTTATAAAAAAAATAATAAAAAGGGCCTTAGGACCCTATTTTGGTGTCCCCATGTGTCACCTCTTATAAATTGTTCGTTCGGATGAATTTTTGAATGATTCGAATTGCTATAGACTCCTTGTGATGTCTACTATCCAAATAGACCCATTTGGACAAAAACTTTGTGGTCCAACCTATAGATTAGAAACATACACTTTAGGTGTTCGGTAAAATTCCTTAACCAACTCAATTGATCTCATTTGACCAGTTTTGACTGATTTGACTTCTTGTTGACTTATTTGATTGTATATGATACACTTGACTAGCATTGATCTACCATGACTAGATTAGCCTTAGGGTTAACAAGAAAACACCAAGGTTAACCAAGTTTAACTAGGTTTGACTCTAAATAAAATTGACTAAGGGTAGTTCAATATACACCAGCGTTGACCAGGTTTAACCTGAGTTGACTATGTTTGACCCAATTTGACTAGGGTTAACATACTTTGACATAATTTGAATTATGCTTAACCAGTGAAGACCAGGGTTGACCAGGATTAACCAGTATAGACTAAGTTTGACAAGGTTTACAAAACTTAACAAGGGTTGACCAGGGTAGACCAGACTTGACTGAGTTAACAAACGGTTAACTAGTTGGACTCACATTGACAAGATTTCACTAGTTTTTACTAGACCAAACTAATAGTAGGTCAAAAGAATTTTCTGAAAAGAATGTAAGTGTATGAGATACACTGTTGTCCATAATTTAATTGGGAGACAATAAAAGTAGTGGGAGTTATAAGATTCAATATTCTTTTAAAGTTGCAAAACTAATGTCCATGAGAATAACAAGCAATGTGATTGTTTACATTTAATGTGCAATGCGATTGTTTACATTTAATATGCAATGTGATAGTTTACTTTTCTTGTGCAATGTGGTTGTTAGAATGGAATGTTATGTTGACTAGTTTGACCAGAACGAACTAGGGTTAACTTAGTTTGACCAATAATTGATCAAAGTGGATTAGTTTAACTAGATTAAACAAGGGTTGAACAACATAACTAGGTTTGACCAGAATAGACTAGCGTTAACTTAGTTTGACCAAGAGTTTCTCAAAGTTGAATAGTTTGACTAGACTTAATAAAAATTGATCAAGTTAAACAAATTAGATTAAGGTTGACTTAATGAACTATGTATTGACTAGATAAAATCGAGATTGACCCAGGATCACTAGATATGATCTAGGTAAACCCAAATAATCTATAGT